>JAHWFP010027938.1:0-11643 GCA_023313725.1 Lithobius niger
CCCCCCACACGCCAATTCTGTCCCGTTTCGGAGATAAAAACTTGGTGCTGTGGTAGGAGAGTTCTTCTAGGTGTTGTTGCCTTTACTCAAAGCTTTGCAGTTCTGTGCAATGCCGCCAGTGGACTTTCGCAGCTTGTAGCAGGTGCAGTTATCACAAATTATTATCGATGCGACAACTACGCAGATACAGGCACTGCTATCTATGAGTGAGATGCGTCGAGAGTGGGTAAAATTTGCCTTTGCGTGGAATTGCACCTGGAACTAATGGCTAGAGCACTGACTCTGTGAAATGTTTGGTGTTTCCCTCCAAGATTTATTAAAAAGGCCAGCAAGAAGTTGCCAAAACGGCGTTTACTTGCGGGACATGGTGTTTCCGATCAGGGCCGGACAGCCTCCAGTGTTTTGTTTCCGTGTACGCAAGGTAAGCAGCAGTGGTGCATGGCTTGTCCGCAGTAGCCTTCGATGTTGTAAACCCTGACTTGAAGTCTTCTACCCGAAGGGGGTATGATTACCGATAGACACTTTAGGAAGACTGGTGTATGCGGTTAAGGGTGTCGTCAGCGTTAGCGCTAGTGTATGTGTTTGTGAATTTCTTAGTGTGAACTCTTTGCCTCGAAGCTCAATGCCAAACTTCCCCAATACACAAGTCCCCTTCCGGACCCACAAGCCTGGGGAGTAGATGCTCTAACGTTTCCATGGAAGAACCTTTACGCATACCTGTTTCCACCGTTCAAACTTCTCCACGCTGTTCTCCAAAAGATCTCGACAACGGAAGGAGCCTTCCTGCTAGTCGCACCGAACTGACCATCGGCCCCATGGTTTCCCCATCTACTAGATCTCCTAATAGACCATCGAAGGAAACTCCCAGACCTTACAGATCTGCTGTCGCAACGAAAAGGGCCCTATTCCACCGACACACCCACACCCTACAGCTACATGGGTGGCTACTATCATCGAACTCTTCCAGGAGACAGGAATTCGTCCAGAACAGGCATCCCGAATTGCCAGCTAAGCCATTCAAACGTCAACAAACAAAATCTACGACAACCACTGGAAAAGATGGCTTCATTGGTGCATCGGAAAGAAAATCAATCCAGTCAATCACTCTATAGCCAACCTCCTTGAATTTTTGACACCCTGTTTAACCAGAAATTAAAAGCTTCCACCATACTCGTCTACAGATCTGCACTCAATTCCGTTTTCAAAGCCGCAAACAACCACCACCTCATCGAAAACCACAACATCTCTGCTCTCATCAGATCTTTTGAAAATGAAAGACCATCAATCAAGAAACCATTCCCAGACTGGGATCTCACCATCGTCGTAGAATCCCTTCAAAACCCCCCTTATGAACCCATGCAACACAGCGACCTGAACTACCTAACAAGGAAAGCAGTCTTCCGAACAGCTCTCGCCACCGGACAACGTTGCAGTGAAGTACAGGCACTATCCATCGACTCAGCCTTCTGTTTCTTTTATGAAAACCATTCCGCAATCCTCCTAAAACCCAGAGCTTCATTCAGAGCAAAAATGCAACAACCATGTGAGCCAACAAAGCTAATCATAATTCCGGCATTAACCAACTTCACCACAGACGAACCCGAGAAACTCTTATGTCCAGTTCGGGCTCTACGCTATCACACGATAGGCCGAAAACGGCTCATTGTTTTACTTGGCAACAGAAATTAATTAAACATGGTACGCTATTTACCAAAATTGTCCTTTGATTGTCACAAATCAAGGTGCGAATTTTCGGTGGTCTTTTATCTTTTAGGTAGATCTCCAACCTTCCTCAGGCACTTTGAGCGTTGAACGCCTTTTGACTTCTCAAAACTTTTGACAAGAAGTCAAAAGGCGTTCAACGCTCGAAGTGCCTGAGGAAGGTGGGAGATCTACCTAAAAGATAAAAGACCACCGAAAATTTGCACCTTGATTTGTGACAAGGGACAATTTTGGTAAATAGCGTACCATGTTTAATTAATCTACGCTATTACATTAAACGAACCGAAAATCTTGAATTCCGCAAAGGCCGCAATCAACTGTTCCTCCCCTTCAAAACTTCTTACGGCAAAACAACAGCAGCAATGATAGCATCATGAATCAGAATGGTCATAAACAACGCTTATGAGGACATCGCCAACGACCACTCAGACGTCAACATCAGGACAACGGCACGTGAACTAAGGGCAATCTTAGCTTCTTGGGCATTCCACAACAAGATCACCATAGCCGACATCATGGAGGCAACATCTTGGAGAAACCAGTCCGTCTTCACCAGCCATTACTTCCGGGATATGACAAGACAAGAAACTGGATTACACCGTCTGGGACCCATAGTCGCTGTCAGACAGATAATCCATCCTCCTTAAGTACTGAAAACAACTAATGTCCTGAAGCAGATGCAAGACCCTTCAAGAAACGACTCTTTTCAGGGCCACCATTTTTTCCAAAAGAGAACCAAATTTCTGTTTTTCTGTTTTCAATAAAGTGCGAAAATATCTGATTTTTTTGGAGGAGCCAGCTCGCAACCCTAGGGCAACCCGTCAGGTGGACCCCTCCACCAGAGTTGACGAAGTCTGTTGAATGCAACAAAAATACAGGTAATCTATAGGGATGTTTTTAAAGTCAGCGGCTTGCGAGCCGCTTGGAAGCGAGGAAAGCTTTCCCGTTTTTTAATTCAAGCCGCTTGCTGCTGAGAAACTTTTCCGTCGTTTTTAAAGTCAGCGGCTTGGCAGCTGTTGCCAGCCAAGTAAGCGAGGAAACGGGTGCTGAGTTCGCTGAGCTGACGCACCCAATATGGGGGCACGATGTGCGCATGCGCCATTGCCGCGGAGCAACAATCGGCAACAATCATCATACAAGCGATAAATCTACATGATACGTGCGTGATAATTACGATATTGATAGCTGCCAGCAGCTCATTTGATTAGTCTTTACTCTCATCATCTTAAACGCTACTAATAATGCGATAAAACAGAGAAAAGAGATATAATAACTGATTTTGTTACTGTCGGCCATGTTCGTGCTTAGTAAGCTTCAAATAATGTCGTTTTTAACCCGAGCTTGAAAATGGGAAATGCGAAGGAAGCCGAGGCCAAGCAAACTCAGTGCTCAGCAAGCAAGCCGCTGACTTTAAAAACATCCCTTATGTTTCCGAAAGATAATAGGAAGAGTATTTTGCCGGCCCTCCTGACTGGCCGGCTGAAAATTGTTTCTATTGCCCGGAGGAAATATACAGTACCAGTACCTGCCGTAACTCCCCTCTCGTGTTACCACCTGACTGAACGGGAGGATAAAAAAGATGGCAGGCGGGCATCGCCGAGCCGCTATTATAAGAGGGGTCATGCATGCGCGTGCGCAGACCGGGTTGCACAGCTGGCCATCTAGCGACGATTTGAAGAATCCGCCAGCGAGAGCATGGATACAACAAAAACACAGGTAATGTAAGTTTCGTCCGGTCAATAGAAACAATTTTCAGCCGGCCAGACAGGAGGGCCGGCAAAATACTCTCTTTTTCTCTTTACGAACTGATGTGGCCAAATAAGTAAAATTTATTGAGGTTGTATCTGTATACGTAGATATCATTCATTTCCAAATGTCAGTTGCAATTTAATTCAGTGTGGGTTAAATTACAATATGATTCAATGTAGACAATTTCTTTCCTAATGATTTTTTGCAGGACGATGAATCCAACGAATTGTATTGCAAAGTATGTGATCAGTTTTTTAATTCTCTGCACAACAAAAAAGAACACCTGTATGGCCGGCATCACTTGCAAGCAATTACAGGTAAGGAGAAAGGTCGGTGCACTACGCTGGTACTGCAGCACTTTTCAGCAAAAAATATGTGAAAGGTTCATGTACCTTAAGTAGTTAGTTTTTTTTTATCGTTTTACCATAAATCGTACATTAGATGCCCAGGCAAAGCTGACGTCCGGCCCCCTAAAAGGTCAAAATCATGAAATACTTTTGTTGATGTCCACATCTCAATAAATTATCGGTTTACTGTGGCAAAATTATTAAAAACCTTCATACATTTTAATGAAATCAACATTTCATCCCCTTAAATCATGGGTGTTTCTGTAATAAAGTTAACTAAAAGCTTCACATGTTTAACAAAATCAACTTTTAATTCAACATGCTTCACGGGGGAGTGTTTGTAGTCACGGAAACATCGGCGATATTATGCCTATGCAATCAATAATTGATCTGCATGATCAGGATTGGTCTAGCGAAAACACTATGCTTTATTCTAATTTATTCAAAAATTTTGTTTATTAGATTGTGCTCCCCTTCCAATATCTAACCACACAATTTCTAATTTCTAACCACACAAACCTTCAAAATAGACAATCGCGATTCACGATCGTGAAGCGCATGCAATGACGCCGATTTCCGGAAATTGGCAAGTTGGCATGGTTTTCTGTTAGTCCTGGAGAGAGTAATACACGCAACGAGTTCCAGCATGAATTACTCTCTCCAGGAAGAGCAGAAAACGATGCCAACTTGCCAACTGCTGGAAAATGGTGGCAATACACGCGATTCATGGTCATGAGGCGCGTTGTGTATTTTAAAGGTTTAAAAGTTTTAACTGTGAATTATAGTAGATATTGGAAGAGGAACGATCGAATAAACTAAATTTGTGCATAAATGAGAATAAAGGGTTACGTGAATGATTGAATGAGATCAGTGCACAGGAGTTCACAGGAGTTCACATCGTGAATTACGCTGGTGGTACTGAAGAAATTAGTTTCAGCTGCGGGTTATGTTGAATTTTGTAGGAGAGACCATGCAATAACCTAAATTTGTGAATAAGTGGGAACAAAGACTTTGTGTTAATGCTAGATTGAATCCAGATCACGTACGCGAAGGACTGCATTATCGCCGACTTTTCTGTGATGGAAACACTCTCCCTGGACAGAAGTTAGTTTAGAAAACAGATATAGGTACTTGTTTTTAATGTCCGTCCCCACCATTTTTAGACAAATTAATTTTGAAAGTCCATGGGCGTTAGTACGTGATTTACGGCATTTGCTCTGGGACAAGCAGGGTTCGTACAGATACTGGAAATACTAGAAAATGCTTGAAAAACATGTCTACTCTGGAAAATACTGGAATATACTTGAAAGTAAATTTTTATACTGTTAAATACTTGAATTTCTTGTTTGCCAAACATATTAACCTGATAATTTAGCATTACATTCCTCGAATGTGATGTTCCCCTGGAGGTTTCTTCCGGTGCACGGATGCCTGCTTGCATATCCCACTGCGTATGCGCGACGCAGTCCTCACTTATTAGAGCGTGAACGCTTTCGGCATTCATTTTCCTTCAGAGGTGTCTTCACGCCACCTCGCTTCGTGGTTCCCCGCCTGTCATACGGAATTTCGATTCGTCGCCGAATATGGTCGCCGCCCCCAGAGCTCCCGCTTCATCGGCTGCTCTCCCTCACGCTCTTACTCATTTTGCCCTCGGCAACCGCTGGGCTTCCGCTCTCGAGCTAGCTGCCGTCGGTCCATCTGCCCAAACGATACTGGCTGATGCTCCCTTCGTTCATAGAAACGTCTCTTCTGACTCACCACTCCACGCTGGACAACGCACACCGCCTGCTGCACCATTCGATCTGTCGTCCCTTCGGAATGACGTACAACTTGCCAAAGAAAACTACCGTGAAGCTAAGGGAATTCTACGTCGCGCAACGGTTGCCTCCTGCTCTCCTGCCCGCAAAGACCTAAGCGTCACTCGTAGTGAGGTCCGGGACATCGTCCTTGACACCGTCCGTAAGCTACACGACAACCAGATGCCTCCACCATCATGTACATCTTCCGTCCGCAATGCCCGCACTCAAGATTGGGTCGCTTCGACATCAAGCCACGAGGGGCACAAACATGTCGCTTCCCCTCCACCAAGAGACAAAGAAACGAAGAGTGCAGGACACTTCTCTGTCGGCCCGCCCGACGCCAAATGGCCGCCCCTCCTCCGCCGGCCGAAAGAAGAATTCATTTCCCGGACGACACCACTGACGACACGTCTATGTCGCTCGGTGCGCTCCTCAAAACCGTGGAAGAGACAGTACCGGACTGCTTTTTATTCAAACCCTCTCAGTCTCCGGACGCTCCCGTCATCAATCAGGGCCTCAAAACTGGATTCGGCTTCGCCCTACGGGACAAGGACTCCAAACCATGCAACCTTCTCGGACAGTCTACAACCTTACTGACGTGCCTCCTCCGAAACGAGGGCTCTCTCCTCGGCAAAGGTGACCCCCTCATCGTCGACAAGGAGCCGCCTGCCCCACGATCTGGCTGCGAGAACAGCTTCTTCCGATCGTTCGGGGATGGCGCCACGAATCCGCACAACTTTGACACATACACGGAATGCGAATTTCTATGCAGTGAAATCAAAATGGACTTTGGAACTGCTCTCTTTATTCCCAAGAAGGCTGACATCCCGACCTTCGTCCTTTACGAAAACGACAAATGCCTACGTCTCAGCTTACGCGCGGCCTCTCAAGCAGATGTCCTCAACACTGCCGTCAATGCCTTGTGTGAAAAGCAGACGCAAGCCTTGAAGAAATTCGTAACCTGTCGTCACTAATTTCACAACTTTTCCAGAAGGCTAGCTTTGCAACCTACCATTCTTTAAATTGGTCAACCAGAGCGCTATTTAACAATACTCTTCTCCTTCGTGAAATAGCCCTGTCATCCGCCAACAACCTGAACGTTTCCACACGACACCGTCTCTGCTATCAACCCACCCATGAGTCAGACACCCTTTTCCGTGGCCTTATCCCAACCCTGGCCCCTCACTTGGACATCTCAAGAAAGCCAAAACTACAAAAACTCAACCGCTCCTTTCAGAAGAACAAGCAATCCAATCCCCGTCCCCCAACAGACGACTGGCACAAAACTACGGCCTCAACGCCTCCTACTCGTACGAACGACAATTCTTCCTTTCAGACAAGAAACCAACAGCCCTTTCGGACCGACCCTGCTCGCTCTCATTCCGGTCCCGACCGCCGAAGTCGCCTCTCGTCACCAGGGAGCAGGAGTAACTGTCGCAAGAACTAGCAATGACACCTCCCGCCTTTCGTGCCTTCCAGTCGGCGCAAGACTTCGCCACTTCTTCCCGGCCCGGCAGAAACTAACTCACAACTTGGAAATTCTTTCAATCATAAAACATGGCTTCTTGCCGACATTCCTACAACGTCCACCACTGTAGCCCTCCCCTCATGGAAGTTCTCGCCACCGATCACACAATCCCTTTCGTTCGAAGTCTCAGAACTCCTGCGGAAAGCCGCTATCAAGGAATGCCACAACCCAGGCCCAGGCTTTTACAGCTCCATTTTCCCCCGACCAAAGAAGTCAAGGAGGCTCCTGTCTGATTTTCAATATGAAACCGCTCAACAAATACATTTTCAACGAACACTTCAAAATGGAAACTCTCGAGTCCATCCGCCTCTCGTTCAAACAAAACGACTGGACAGTTTCGATCGACCTGGGAGACGCCTATCTCCACGTCCCTCTTCATCCGGCGATCGATTACCCTCCTATTTCGTTTCACCTACGACCGAAAGGTCTACGAATTCCGCTGTCTTCCCTTCGGACTGAATGCAGCCCCAAGAATTTTTACGATAGTTTTAAAACCAGTCCTGGCAAACTTTCATCAACAACAAATCCAAGCCAGCGCCTATCTAGACGACTGGACTCTGAACAATCCGGACCCCCACGCTCTGGAACTCAAGAGGGACAAAACAATCTCCCTACCAAACCACCTGGGTTTCGGTGTGAACCACGCAAAGTCACGTCTCACCCCAGCCGAAACATTTACGTTTCTCGGAGCTTCATTCGACTTAAGAACGGCAAGAATATCCCCCTTACCAGAACGGATCGAAGACCTCCTTCTACACATCCGTCTCTTTCGGCAACAAACAAGCTTTTCCGCCCGAGAACTGAATTCCCTCATCGGAAAGATGGATACAATGGCGAACCTGGTCCCTTACGACCGATGGATGGCAAGGCCCTGTCATCACCACCGAATAGACAACGGGTCCATTGATCCACACCAACCCGACAACTGGAACTTATTCCGCAACGATTTTCCCTTCGAAACCCTGCTATGGTGGTCCGACGTCACAAACCTGACTGAAGTCACAACCGCTCCACGAACCCCCAACCGATCTCCTCATCTTCACAGATGCATCAAAAACTGGCTGGGGCTCACACCTAGGCAACCAGGAAGTTTCCGGCCTTTCGCCGACACCATGCAAAGACCACATCAACATCCTCGAGCTTCATGCAATCCTGCTTGCCCTTCAACACTCCTTCCTCAAATCCAGCACAAAGTGATCCAAATCCAAGCCGACAACATGACAGCCCTGGCTTTCATCAGGAAGGAAGGTGGAACAAAATCAAGGTCCCTACACAGACGAACCTCAGAAATCTTCAACCTGTGCATACCAAACAACATACTCTTTTAGCACTCCATATCCCAGGCAACAGAAATGTGATTGCCGACTCTCTGTCACGACAGAAACTGCCAACAGGGGAATGGTGCCGCGAATCTCTCTTCAACATCTGGGGCACTCCGATGCTAGACCTATTCGCCACGAGGCACAATGCCAAACTTCCTCACTACATCAGCCCGATCCCGGACGAAACAGCAGTAGCAGTCGACGCCCCAACATTCCCTAACAACCTGTACGCATATCTCTCCCCCACCATTCAAACTACTTCCACAGGTCCTCCGAAAAATAGAAAAAACCCAGAGCTTGTTCCTCCTAATAGCCCCCCTCTGGCCATCAGCAGCGTGGCTTCCACTCCTCCTAGACCTACTAGTCGACACTCCAAGAAGTCTACACCTTTAACCAGATCTTCTATCACAACATAAAGGGTCAAAACTACACCCAAACCTTGCAAACCTCAACTTACACGAGTGGCTACTATCATCAAACTCCTCAAAAAGGCTGGAATTCATCATGAAGAAGCTGAACGCATTGCCTCAAAGGCAACCAGAGACTCCACTAACCTCATGTACGACAGTCACTGGTCCAAGTGGATTCATTGGTGTATCACAAAACATACAAATCCAATTGACCCCCCTTTACCCGACCTCCTGATATTCTTCACAGACTTGTTCAACATCGACAAACTAAAAGGGTCAACAATCCTCGTCTATCGCTCCGCCCTAAACTCTGTTTTCAAAGCCGCTAACAGAACCAAACTTCTAGACGACTTATCGCATCTCAGCATTACTACGTTCATTTGAAAACGAACGCCCTACAACTAGACGAACCGTAACCGACTGGGATCTATCCCTTGTCCAACAATCTCTAATGGAAGAACCATATGATCCCATGCAAGACAGCTCTTTACATCTCATGACCCGCAAAACTGACTTCCTCGTAACCTTGGCAGCAAGCCTAAGATGTTCCGAATTCCATGCCCTCTCTGCAGACCCTGCCTACTGCATTTTCGGCCCAAACTTCTCTGTCACGCTACACCCAAGAGCATCCTTCAGAGCAAAAACACAGAAACCATCTGAACCATCGAAACCAATCATGCTTCCAGCCATTTCCAACATTGTAGGCAATGAACCTGAACGTCTTCTCTGCCCAGTCAGAGCACTATGATTCTACCTAGCCCGAACACAACATGAAGACATTCGTAGAGCAGAAACCAACTTTTTCTCCCTGTTGCCCCCCAAAACGGCGAAACTTCAGCCGCTATGGTATCACGTTGGATAAGAAAAAAAATCGAGGCAGCTTAAGACAAACAAAACATAGTAAGAGCATGAGGGTGACGGATCATGAGGTTAGAGCAATCTCCACATCATGGGCCCACCACAATGCCATCCCGATCGAAGAAATCCTGGCAGCAGCATCCTGGCGCCATCAATCAACCTTCGCCTCCCACTACCTGAGGGATATGTCGAGGGAAGAATCTGAATCTGAGCTACAACGGCTGGGACCAATCGTCGCAGCCAGAACCGTCCCCCCCCCCCCCCCCCTTAAGCTCGTAGAACGAAGCAGAAGCAAGCCACCCAGATAGAAGCAAGACCCACAAACAACGGGCCTACGAAAGAGATCCAAATTCCTGTTCCACAATGTTCTAATAAAGTGCAAAAAATTTCTTTCCAGAAAATTTTTTTCGTGGAAAGCCTGCTTGCATCCCGGGGCGCCCGTCCAGGCGGTGCCCGCCACCTGCCTCTGACGAGGTCTCCTGATAATGCTAAATTATGACGTTAATATGTTTTGGCAAACAAGAAAGAACATTTTGCTGGCCCCCAGCCAGGCCGGCTAAAAATGGTTTCTTTTTGCCTAAAACATACTTAACCTTACTCCCACCCTACCTCCCCTCTCGAGTCACCGCCTGACAATTGAGAGTAAAATGAATGCCGAAAGCGTCCACGCTCTCGTTTTTATAAGGGAGGACTGCGTCGCGCTTGCGCAGTGGGATATGCAAGCAGGCGTCCGTGCACCGGAAGAAACCTCCAGGGGAACATCTCATTCGAGGAATGTAATGCTAAATTATCAGGTTAAGTATGTTTTAGGCACAAAGAAACCATTTTTAGCCGGCCTGCCTGGGGGCCGGCAAAATGTTCTTGTTAACTCAAACTAATGTAATGGTTTTTTCTCCTGCAATTAAAACAAATTTATCATGATTATTAACACTTGTTGTACACATCTAGACACACGCTAATGTGTCGCGCCAATTTAAGCAACGATCATCACAACAAACATCACATCAATTCAATTGTCGAGGTTGTAAACCATTGTAGCGTAACGCCATAGCGTCAGTGTCTAATATCCTGAAGCAGAGTTGAACACATTTCAGGTACTTGGATAAAAATAATGATGCGGTACAAACGCTTAAATTGTGTTGAAATCAAGAGCAATTAGCCACCGGACAAAAATTAACTCGTTTAGGAAAGCCAGCTAAGCTACTTTCAATGCAAAATCTGACCCTCAATAACATTGCAAATGTGTACTAGCTAGCTAGCTAATTCTAGTCCACTCATCCCCATGTTACTTTCCATAGGGTGATTATTCATCGATACTTAGATAATGGGAATGCTTCCAGCTATGAAATTGAACGAATGGCTGCAGTACGATACGAACTGCGTACCTTTTATGGTTTGGAGCCTAGGGGTGTAATGGGTATGGCGTGGGATGGCGCGTAAGTACGAAAATATTGTTATAACCATTGTTAGTATTGTCGTCATCATCTCTCATTGGACGGCCAAAATTCGGACAATGACAATGTGTATACTGACGTGCGTGCCTAGACACACACCAGTGTAGCATAATAAATCTAAACAACATTGCCAAAGAAATTGTATTCAGCTCCAATTCACGAAAAATAAGCCAACTGTAAAATCATAGTAAAATAAACAAAGCCAAAAACTGGTGAAGAGGCCACCAAATTGAGTGGTTCGGCCTTCAAAGGAGTGATACAACACACCAAAAGTAACGAAATAAAACAATTTACAAGAAAATTACAACCAAACCAAAAACCTATAAAGAGGCGACCAAGTTGAATGGTTCGGCCTCTAGGCAAAAGGTAGTAGCAAAGTGTTGAAAACCAATTTCTTGTTGTCGTGCCACTTTATTTCACATCTGCACGGTAGTGGAGTTGAGTCTAATACACA
>JAHWFP010027939.1:0-14956 GCA_023313725.1 Lithobius niger
GCTAGCTGCGCTTCTCAAGACGGTCGAAGAAACCGTTCCCGACTGCTTCTTCTTCAAGCCCTCGCAGTCGCCCGACGCTCCGGCCGTCAACCGTGGGCTGAAAACTGGCTTCGGCTTTGCCCTTCGAGACAGAGACAACAAACCCCGCAACCTTCTCGGGCAATCCACCACGCTGCTAACCTGCCTCCTCCGCAACGAAGGCTCCCTACTCGGCAAAGGCGATCCTCTCGTCCTCGACAAGGAACCTCCTCCACCCCGTCCAGGCCGTGAAAACAGCTTCTTTCGGCCGTTGGGTGATGGCGCCACGAACCCGAACAACTTTGCTACCTACCCGGAATGCGAATTCTTATGCAGCGAGGTAAAGATGGATTTCGGCACCGCTCTTTCCATCCCGAAGAAAGCTGACATCCCAACTTTCGTCCTGTACGAGAACGACAAATGCCTCCGGCTAAACCTGCGTGCCGCTTCCCAAGCCGACGTCCTCAACACTGCGGTGAACGCCCTATGCGAAAGATTGTCCTCGGACGCAACCCCTGAAGAAATCCGCAATCTTTCGTCCCTAATAATGCAGCTCTTTCAGAAGGCGAGCTTCGCCACATATCACTCCATCACTCCATCATATCACTTTTCAACAATACTCTGCTCCTCCGGGACATTGCTCTTTCGTTCGCAAACAACCTCAACGTCTCCACGATGCACCGGCTCCACAACCAGCCCATCCACGAGACGGACACGCTCTTCCGAGGCCTCATCCCGACTCTCGCCCCTCACCTAGAAAATCCAAGCCATACAAGCAAACCTCTTCTTCCTCTCGTCCGGCCTCGAGGAATAAACAGCCCAACCCTCGCCCTTCCCCGGACAACTGGAATAGGACGCCTGCCCCCTCGCAGTCCCCGCGCCAAAAAGACTCGTCCGAAAAACCCGCAGCCCTTTCGGACCGACCAGCCTCGCTCTCGCCCCGGCCAACACAAGCAGAAGCGAGCCGCCACGCCAGACCGTCGTAGCCGCCACTCGTCACCAAGGGGCAAAACCAACTCTCGTACGAACCATCAATGAAGCCTCCCACCCATCCTACCTTCCAGTCGGTGCAAGACTAAGATTCTTCCTCCCAGCCTGGCTACAATTAACAAGGATCCCAGAAGTCCTTTCTATCATCAAACACGGCTTTCCCGGATTTTCTGTCAAAACCACCGCTCCTTCCATCACTGCCATGGGATTTCTCCCCGCCATCAACTCCACAACTTTCGTTCGAAGTCTCCGAACTCCTGCGGAAGGATGCAATAAGGGAATGCCGCAAGCCAGGCCCGGGCTTCTACAGCTCCATCTTCGCCCGACCAAAGAAGTCAGGATGCTCCCGCTTGATATTCAACATGAAGCCCCTCAACAAATTTATCTCAAACGACCATTTCAAAATGGAAACTCTCGAATCCATCCGTCTTTCGTTCAAACAAAACGACTGGACAATCTCCATCGACCTGGAAGACGCTTATCTCCGTGTCCCACTCCACCCGGCCATCACGCACCTCTTTCGTTTCATCTACAACCAAAAGGTCTACGAATTCCGTTGTCTTTCATTCGGCCTGAATGCAGCCCCCAGAATTTTCAAACCTATACTGGCCCATCTACACCAAAACGAGATTCAAGCCAACGTCTACCTGGACGACTGGGCCCTCAACAACCCGGACCCTCTCACACTACAACAAAACAAGGACAAGACCATTTCTCTGCTGAACCAACTGGGCTTCGGAATAAACTACACAAAATCCCGCCTGATACCAGCACAAGTCTTCACCTTCCTAGGGGCCGCTTTCGACCTCCACTCAACAAGAATCGCCGCCTCCCCGGAACGGACAGAAGACCTCCTGCTCCACATCCGCCACTTTCGGTCGAAGACAAGCTTCTCTCCTCGAGAACTAAACTCTCTCATCGGGAAGATGGATGCAATGGCGAATCTCGTCCCCTACGGTCGTTGGACGGTAAGACCTTTTCACCACCACTGCATAGACAACCAGGCAATCAATCAAGACCTCCCGCACAAGCAAGTCCCCTTCAGTCCCGACTTTCCTGTGGACTCCCTTCTGTGGTGGTCAGATGTCACCAACCTCACAAAGACGCAACGCCTTCACGAACCACATCCCGAGCTGCTCCTCTTCACGGACGCTTCGAGAACCGGCTGGGGTGCCCACCTTGGCACACAAGAAACGTCAGGCCTTTGGCCGTCAACCTACACGGACCACATCAACTTCCTCGAACTTCGAGCAATTTTACTCGCTCTCCGACACTTTCTTCCCGAAATCAAAAACAAGACAATTCAAGTCCAGTCCGACAACACGTCTGCCCTTGCCTACATAAGGAAAGAAGGAGGAACGAAATCCAGATCTCTCCATCATCTAACTTCGGAAATATTCAACCTCTGCATACCGCACAACATCACACTCCTTCCTCTCCACATTCCAGGTAACAGGAATGTGATCGCTGACTCCCTATCATGTCAGAAACCGCCAACGGGCGAATGGTGCCTCAAGAAATCCATCTGCGAATCTCTCTTCACCATCTGGGGCACTCTGATGATAGACCTGTTCGCCACGAGGCATAATGCCAGACTTCCCCTCTACGTAAGCCCGATTCCGGACGAAAGAGCAGTAGCAGTAGACGCCCTGACGTTCCCATGGCACAACCTGTTCGCCTACCTCTTCCCCCCCTTCAAGCTCCTCCCTCAAGTTCTCCTTAGAATCCAAGAAAGCCAGAGCTTGTTCCTGCTCGTAGCCCCCCTTTGGCCATCGGCAGCATGGTTCCCACTCCTTCTAGAACTTCTAGTCGACACTCCAATAAGTCTACCTCCTCAACCAGATCTTCGGTCCCAACAGAAAGGTACAAAGCTACACCCGAACGTGCCCACCCTCAACCTACACGGGTGGCTACTATCATCAAACTCCTCAAAAAGGCAGGAATTCATCAAGAAGAGGCCAAACGCATCGCCTCAAAGGCAACACGAAACTCTACTAACCGGATGTACGACAGTCACTGGTCAAAATGGATTCGTTGGTGTATCACAAAACAAGCTAATCCTATCAACCCACCTCTTCCCACCCTCCTAAACTTCTTCAGAGACTTGTTCAACATCGACAAACTCAAAGGCTCTACAATCCTAGTCTACCGTTCTGCTCTAAACACTGTCTTCAAAGCCGCCAACAACACAAACCTAATTGACGACTACCGCATTTCAGCCCTCCTTCGCTCATACGAAAATGAAAGACCCACTACCATAAGATCAATAACAGACTAGGACCTTTCACTCGTTCTCCTGTCCCTAATGGGCGAACCATATGAACCCTTACAGGACACCTCCCTTCACCTCATGACCCGCAAGACGGTCTTTCTCGTCACGTTAGCTGCCAGCCTTCGTTGTTCTGAAATCCAAACCCTCTCAGCAGACCCTGCATACTGCATATTTGGTCCCAACTTCTCCTCTGTCACCCTATACCCAAGATCAACATTCAGAGCCAAAACACAGAAACCTTCGGAACCACCGAAACCAATCACCTTTCCAGCTTTATCCACCCTAGTCGGAAACGAACCGGAACGCCTTCTGTGTCCAGTCAGGGCCTTACGCTTCTACTTAGCCCGGACACGTCATGAAGACATCCGTCGTGGACTCTTCCTCCCAGTCGATCCCCAATCTGGTGAAACATCGCCAGCCATGGTATCGAGATGGATTAAGAAAACAATCGAAGCAGCCTACGAAAAAACTCCGAATGAGAGCATGAGAGTGACGGCGCACGAAGTGAGAGCTGTCTCCACATCATGGGCCCACCACAACGCCGTCCCAATAGAAGAGATCCTGGCAGCAGCATCCTGGCGCCACCAGACTACCTTCACCTCCCACTACCTGAGGGATATGTCAAGAGAAGAATCATGACTACACCGGCTGGGGCCGATCGTCGCAGCCAGAACCGTTGTCAACCCCCCATTAAGCACTCAGAACACAGATGCAAGCCACCCAGATGGAAGCAAGCCATCCAGAAGGAAGCAAGACCCAAACAACGGTCCTTTTCAGGGCCACCAAATCCTACGAAAGAGACCAACCTCCTGTTATCATCCGTTCTGAATAAAGTGTAAATTTTTTCTCTTCCAGATAAAGTTTTTGGGGGAACGCCTGCTTGCACCCCGGAGCGCCCGTCAGGACGGTGCCCGCCACCGAAAGTGACGAGGTCCGCTGATAATGCTAAATTATCAGGTTAAGATGTTTTGGCTACAAAGAAAGAACATTTTGCCGGCCCCAGCCGGCTAAAAATGGTTTCTTTGTGCCTAAAACATACTTAACCGAACTCCCGCCTTGCCTCCCCTCTCGAGTCACCGCCGGACAAATTGAGAGTAAAATGAATGCCGATAGCGTGCACGCTGTCGCTTTTATAAGGGAGGACTATCACGCGCATGCGCGGTAGGGGGCATGCAAGCAGGCGGCTGCGCACCGGAAGAAACCTCCAGGGGAACATCACATTCGAGGAATGTAATGCTAAATTATCAGGTTAAGTATGTTTTAGGCACAAAGAAACCATTTTTAGCCGGCTGGGGCCGGCAAAATGTTCTTTATCCAAATACTCTATGTATGACGTAGTTGTATCGGAGTTATAATTTGACAGGTAAGGATTCTTAGCTTCTGCGTAACGATTTGATACTGTGGAGACACCACCACGTACGCCACGTTCGAACATCATGTACATATTGATATGTTATTAACGCAAGTTTTTCACCGGTTAATTTCAAAGCAGCATCCCAAGACAACCTTGGAAGACTAAAGTAATGGACAGGGTCTAGTCCATAATATTTCAAGCACATGGTACAATAACCCTGAAAAATTTCACTCAGGAGCACCGCATCAGTTAATAAATAGTATTTGTGATAATCACCTAATGTTTGACAATTCACCAAATTCCACACGTGTTGTGCGTAGGCATATTCTTCATCCGTGATGTCACTGCCTGTTAATGTAGAATAAAATGACTCCTTCAGTGGAAGTTGTTGTTCGTCAAACTTGGAAAATGAATCAAAATACTCGTATGGATATTGACCCTAACGGGTGAGATCTTTGTATGTAATAGGAAAAATGGTTTTCATTAAAGGAAATTCTGACACAGTTTTAACCATGTCCAACGAGGCAGACAGGAACTGATATGAGTCTAAAAATAATAAATTTCTCACTTTTAAGGATAGATACCGTTCGGTGTTCTTTGGAATGATGCTCACAGATTTGTCACCAAAATATTTATTTATATATATTTATTTATATATATATATATTTATTTATATGACAAAGCGCGTACGATTAAATGTAAATCGTAGGAACTCTGGTTATAATAATAATAATAATAACAAAAAATTATAATAATAATTATAATAATAATAATAACATACATAGTTCTGGAGTATGCAAGCCAGATCTGGTCACCAAGACTTTTGAAGGACATTGACAAAATCGAAGCAGTCCAGAGGAGATATACAAAAAGATTTCCTGGACTAGGAACGAAACCTTATTGTGAGCGACTAAAAATACTCAAACTCGACACCCTCGAATGCAGACGTCTGAAGGCTGATCTCATCCTTACTTTCAAAATTATTCACTGTTTACTCCCAGTCGATTTACCGCTCTTTGATTTTCGTACCGAGACTCGAACCCGGGGAAATGACTTTAGGCTTGTAAATCCCAAGTATAACCTGAATTGCAGGAGGGCATTTTTTTGGTCTGAGAGTGGTTCCTGTTTGGAACTCGCTCCCAAATGACATTGTTTCGGCACCGTCGTTACATATCTTCCGCAAAAAACTTAATACGTGTGATTTAGGGCACACTTATTGCGCCCTGAAAACTGCCCTTGAGGCCAGTCACCCCTATTCTCCTTAATTCCAAATTTCTTCTTTTTAATCCCTTTTTCTTCTCCCCAGACGGTTTTTAATTCTTCTTAAATTTCGACGAGCATTTGCTAATGCGAATTTGCTTTAGTTTGTTTTTAAAATTTGGCGTGCTGTTAGTGGTCCACCAGGACCCTTGCACGTCCACTTTGCTCTTTTAAATGGTTCAAAGAAAGTATTATTATTATTATTATTATAATAATTTTATTGCACTAGAACAATACTCGAAGCTCAAGAGCTTGTATGAGCATGCAATACAAAACAAATAAATAACAAAATAAATAACAAATAAATAGCTTAATATATACATACATAGTTATTTACATACTTCATTTATAATCATGTTACATTTGTTGTTTCTAGTTTCCTTCTTATTTCTTATGTTAATTTATTAATTTTTTTTTTATTATGGTTCATTAATGAACATATTTTTTAATTCCGATTTAAGTTTCCCTTTATTATCAATATTTAGCATCTCATTTGTTAGTTTGTTAAAAATCATAGGAATATAATATTTTTCATTTCTTTGACCATATTTATTTTCCCATCTAGGTATTTCAAATCTTACAGAATTTTTTCTTAGCCTACTTTGTTTTTCAAGATTGCAATTTTTGTATTTATTTATGTAATAATTATTTGTTATTATTATATGATCTCTTAACTGAATTATTTTTAATATTTCATTTTGCTGAAAAATTTCTGCTGTAGACAAAACATTGTTTCCAAACAAAACTTTAACAATTTTGTTTTGCAAACTTTGTAGCCTCTTAATTACGAAGTCAGATGCAAAACCATACGTTTCAATGCCATATCTTATGTTACTTTCTATCCATGCCATGTAGAGTATTTTTTTATTTTTGTTATTTAACATTTTTTTGACCTGATGTATCTTTGCTAGTAAAGCCCTTAATTTGCGCTGTAACAGTATAACATGTAATTTGAAATCCCAATTTGTGTCTATGGTTAAACCCAGATATTTGAATTGCTGTTCTGTACTCAACTTGCTACATGTGTTTATGCAACTTACATTCCTTTCATTTTCTAACATATAATTACAGTTTGTTTCGTGTACAAACACTTTTACCTCATTCTTCATATTCATCTTTGGTACTGTTATACTCATGAAACATGTTTTCTTTTCACTTATGTACATTTCATTTTCCATCAGCCAACAATTTAATAAATCAAAACATACTGTATATTTTCTATCATTTTTTCTCTATCATCATGTATGGAAATTAACATCATGTCATCCGCAAACAAAAATAAAAATGTGTTTTCAATACCTTCTTCTATATCATTTATAAAAATCAAAAACAACAAGGGTCCCAAAACAGACCCTTGTGGAACCCCAAACTCAATATTTGATTTATTACTTGTTTCATTTTCGATTTTAACCATAGCATGCCTATTTGTCATATAACTCTTAATAATATTGTACATTTTTCCTCTTAACCCAATTTTTTCACATTTTTTTAATAATATTGTTTTATCAAAAGAATCAAAAGCTTTTTGCAAATCTATAAGTATTGTTCCTACATATTTACCATTGTTTAGTGCTGTTGTCATTATTTCATTTATCTGCACTAATAGATTTGATGTACCTTTATTTTCCATGTACCCGTGTTGTATTTCTGTAAGCAGTTTAAAGGTGTTCAAAAATGCCCTGATTTTATTTGAAAAATATTTTTCTACAATTTTATTAATTACTGATAACAATGAAATTGGCTGATAATTATTTATATCTGTTTCAGGTCCCTTTTTGTGTAGTGGTCGTATTATTTGTAATTTCAATTGCTCTGGCCATCTTTCCTCTTCTATAATTTTGGTTATTAGTATACTCATGCCTTGGAAGTATTTCCTAAGCTTTGTTTTAAATGCCTTGTTAAAATCTCATCAAACCCTGTTGAATTTGTATTTTTCAAATTCATAATGATTAATTCTACCTCTTTTTCAGTTGGTTCTTCTATAAACATTGTTTGTTTTGTCATTTCTTTCTTGTCTACGTTTTTAAAAACTTTATTATAAAATTTCCCTAATTTCATGGTATTTGTTCTTTCTGCATATTTCTTCTTTAATTCGTTTATTTGTTTATCAAAAAACTCATTAAAAATCTCACAAGTTTCCCTGACCTTCTTATCTGCAAATGCTTCTCTTAAATTTTGGTCAATACTTTTCTTATTTTTATGTTTTCCAGTTAGTTCATTAACTACATCCCACATTTTTTTGTTATTATTAATTCCACTCTCAATTAATGTTTTATAATATTGTTGTTTATCTTTTGATATTCTTTCTTGTGCTTTCAGTTTTAATAGCTTATATTTTTCCAACAATTTTGGATCTACCACATCCATGTTTTTAATTTTCTTCCACGTATTATTTTTACTATTTATTATTTCAAGTGTTTCTTTTTTAATCCATTCCTTTCTACCTTTAAACTCTTTTCTCTTTTTATCAGTATAATAATAATAATAATAATAATAACGTTTACCACGGAGTGGAAGGGCGGCCGAAGGGGTGTGAGACATTGTGCGATAGAAAAAAAAAAGGAGTAAAGAAAAAGAGTTACAGGGAAGAAGGTAGAGGGCGTTTCAGAAATTTGTGTAATGGTTCCTTGCGTAGTTTTGAGTGGAAACCATGAAGAGTTGGTGCACCAACAGTGTCTCTGCTCAGAGCGTTCCAAATGGGAATAATGCGAAGGGAGAAAAAATTTCTGCGGCAATTCCTGTGGGAGATAGGAAACACTAGTTTCCAGTCGTGGCCACGTGTATTAATAGCCTGAGGAGCTAGATCAAAAAATGGTAGATCAACCCTGAAAAGCCCACGGAGAATCCTGTAGACGAGGATGAGGTCAAACCTCAATCTACGAAGTTCAAGGAGTTCAAGGCCGGATTTTTCCAACCGTTCTGCATAACTAAGCTCTCTGAATCCCGGCAAGTTCTTCGTAAACCGACGTTGTACTCGTTCGACGCGGTCGATGTCCCCTATAAGGTACGGCGACCAAACCGGGATAGCATACTCAAGGATGGGCCGTACGTAGACCCTGAACGCCCAAACCTTAGTCGGGACATCCCCAGAGGTGAAACAACGGTTCACAATGGCAGACTTGGAATATGCCAAAGTACAGATTTTCCTACAATGCAGTGAAGATTTCAAATTTCTGGAAAACCAGATTCCAAGGTCACAAACATCAGGGTACGCTGGGAGTGGTTTCTGATCCAGAAGGTACAAACAACAGGGATTAAGGTTTCCCACATGGAAGGAGCAACACATTGTTGTAGGCGAAAGAGGGAGTTGCCATGTTTTAGACCACTCCTCAACATGTCGGATCTTCTCCTCAAGGACAGGAGAGCAAAACGTGGAAATGTTTTCAGTACCCACCTTTAAATCGTCGGCAAACTTAAACCCATAACAATCATCGCCGGTGAACTGTAGGTCATTAATGTATAGCAAGAAGAGAAGAGGGCCCAAGACGGACCCCTGGGGGACCCCACATGGAACCTGAATCCCGGTCGAAGAGTGATTGTCTACAATCACCCCCTGGGTACGATTAGTCAAAAAGGCAGCGATCCAAGATTTTAGGGAACTAGTAATACCACAGCCATCCAGCTTAAGAAGTAATTTTCGGTGGACGACCTATTCGAAAGCTTTTTTGAAGTCAAAATAAATGGTATCAGATGGGATTCCCACGTCGAGGGCACTGGTCCAGCGATCCAACACCATAAGCAACTGGTGGGTGGTCGACCTAGATGGGAGGAAGCCAAACTGATCCTGTGTAATAACATCGTGAGTTTCAAGAAAGACAATCATTGTGTCCCTTACGATAGATTCCATAACCTTGCAAGCCACACAGGTTAAAGCAATGGGCCTGTAGTTAGTGGGATCAGATGAGGAACCCTTCTTAAAAATAGGTACCACAGTCGCGGATCGCCAAGCTGCAGGAAGGCTACTTTGAGCGTATGAGATCGAGAAAAGTTTCGAAAGGGGGTAACTAATTTCGCCCAGCAATTCACGAAAAAGGAATGCAGAGAAGCCGTCAGGTCCGCATGCCTTACTAGGTTTAAGTTTTTTTTAGGGTAAGGTAAATAAATTAGTTGTGGAGTAAATGAAACATTCGGACAAGAGTTGGAAGGATCCAGTAGCTGTCGCACCGGAGTTTGTTGGTTTCCATCATCAGATATGATATTGGATGCAAAAGTGTCACAAAAAAGCTGCGCTTTTTCAAGACTGTCTGAGATAAGATTATTTCCCAATTTGAGGGGAGGTATCCTGCGGGATTTGGAGTTAAGTTTGCGATAAAGTTTAAAAAGGGAAGCTTGATTTCCCTCCCGTATAGCGTCAACCTCCCGGGATTTATGCCAAGCCTCCTGGGTGTCAGAATACAGTTTACGTGCATTGTTGTAGGCAATAATAGTAACAGGACTCCGATGGGACTTTAGCTTGTGCCAGCATTTTAGCTTCAATCTGCCAATCTTAGAAATGTGACTCGGCTGTGAACCCTTACTGGGGTAGTGAGGCCTAGGAGGGTCCCGGCACAAATCAATGTGACCAGTCAGGACCTGCTGGAAACAAGACCAAGCCTGTTCAATTGATGGATGGACATCGAAAATAGTTGCGTCCCAGTTGACACTCGAAATAGTGCTCTTAAGTTTAACGAAGTCAATCTTCCCCTTGACCGGTTCTGCCATAGCGAATCGAGACCCTGCCTGGCCTGCCAGAGAGAGGTTGACCGAGAAGCAAACACAGCAGTGATCGCTATTTCCAAAATGTGGTCCAACCCAAAGGTCATAGACCAGCCGCTCATCGGTTACAAAGACTAGATCAAGAATGTTATTCGCTCTGGTTGGCTTGTCCACCAACTGGCACATGCCCAAGGGGGCAATGAGATCCAGAAAATAATCATGGTGTCGGTCACTGGCACAATTCCTATCCCAATCGACAGTAGACAGATTGAAATCGCCCAGAACAATATTTGAGTGACCTGGATCCACAGCTCCCACAATGAATTCACACACGTTAAGAATTTCGGAATCAACATAACTATTCGGAAGATAGCACAAGATAAAAGTAGTCAGAAAGGTAGGCAAGGAAACAGCGATGCACTCCGCATTTAAAGAGGTCTCAACCAGGGCTAAGGGTAGTCCCACCCTATGCAAAACAAGAAGTCCCCCCCCTCTACCGCCCCTGTCACGCCGCAATACTGAATAGTAAATGGGATCAGCAAGCATTGCATCAGAAAAACAGTTGGTTAGCCACGACTCAACCACAAAAATTATGTCATAGATGTTGCGTTGCACCATGTCCCTAAAACAACCGATATTGCGAATTACACTCCGCGCATTAAAAAGTGTACATAAAAGGTCCGAGCTGGTCATTGACGGCCGAGGACCCAAGTTGGGGGTATCCCCAATTAAGCACGTTAGTTTTCCAATGGGGTGTGCATATACGAGAGTTCCAGTTGTAGTAGATCTTTACCCTTAGCAGTTAGGTGGATTTGATCACGCGCCATCAAGGTGTGATCGTTGCAGATGTGGTCATCCATCGAGACAAAAGAAAAATTTGAGTCCACGCACATTTTCCGAAGCAGAACGTTAGTATGCACAACTTTTGTATCAAGGTTACGGTCCGCCTTGCTTAACCTTGGTTATGGAATAGAATTGGTAGTGTCGATTTATATTTATACAACAAATTGCAACGGTGATGCGCCGCTCCTCTGTATAAGCCAGAAATGTGATCGTGGTCACGTAGACGTATATCGTGAAGACTAAATGATCTATTGCTCATATAACATGTGTAGCCGCTCTGAAACTCCTTTCATCATCGCGTGTAAACCATAGGAGCGATTACAGATAATTTAGATACAATTTCTGCCTGAACAATTAAGACATTCAAACAGTTTTTCCACACAATCTTCTCCCCTATACACCTTATATGAATGAACTTGTCCTTTATTATCAACAACGATGTAAGCTAATCCGCAGGGTACGTGCGTTTCTAATTTATGAACATACGAAAAATTAGGATCAGGTTGACAAGTAGTGTGTTTAGGTAATATACATTCAAAGTCTGCATATACAACATAAGGCGCTGGTAATTGCTTATCGTGATGGTTGAATTGCATCATATCTTTATCGGGCATTTCTAGTCTTTGCAATTTGTTTTGTTTTTTAGTATGTAAAGTACAAATACAGTACTGACAAACGTATCGGGTCGTATTACTGTGGGCGAGTCGATTAAAATCTAATAACAACTTAACAACCCGATCTGATTCTAAATTGCTAATACGCAACGGGAAAATTGCTTTGTTCTCATAACCATAAACGCTAACTGCGATGTTATTTTGTTTTTCAAAACGATTTACTTCAGCGAGTGGTGTGGGAAAACTGATTTCATCGAGATTTAATGTTCCCAAGAACCTTTCATAATGCTTGTAACGTGAGGGATTATCGTTGACATGATAGAATTCGGAATAAACAAAACAGCGGTTATCGTGACAATCTATGTTCAACAAGGCATGTTTATTAATTAAATAACCATCGAAATGATAACTGCGATAACTGATAACCAGCGAGAGAAACGTGTTGACCAAAATGGATATGACATTTATCGATGGAAACTGTTATCCATCCTGATCCATTTTTGTGATATGATTCGAAGCTATTCAACATTTTTGTTACAGCAGTATCGATAGCATTATTAAAATCTAAAACAGCAATAGGTGTACTGCATAAATAGACAGTGGTATTTTCTTTTTCGACGGGTGCTTCTTTAACCAAAGTAAGATGAAGACACGTGATAAACTTAAATTGATTGTAACGTCGTTGCACGTGATCGAAAAGTTGTAAAAGATGGGCTCTGATCATATCGAAGTAAGTTCGTATGTCAATGGTATCTTCCTGTTACGCGTAGACATATCTCTGGAAAAAGTTTTGGAATGCATTCTCTTCCAGAATGAACGGAGATGGTGGTGGTAATGACAGTGGTGGTGATGGTGGTATCGCACGGTGGGTAGAGTTACTATGCTCTCGTAAACCTCTTAAGGTCGAAAAGGAAACATTACATGTAGAGCAATCGAATGTGCGTTTCTTCCGTTGGGTTGATAAAGGAAAAGCACCTTCGTCTGGATGGTGTTTCCTTTTATGTCGATATACATTTTTTGCACCCAGTATTTATAGATCTCGTCCTTTACATAATGAATGAAAAAACCACATATTTTCCATGATTAGTCATTTTCCTTAAACGGTTAACAATTTGTGTAGGTGTAGAACCTTTACATCGCTCAGTAATATAATGGATACAACAATGTCCACAGAATGTAGTTCCAAATTTCTGTAAAGGGAAACGATTAAACCACCACCGCTTTTTACGCTTATTCAAATAATCGTTAAGTCTTATTAACGGGCGGTAAACCCAAGGGGTCGAAATATTCTCCGCATCCAACGACAATCCAGTGAAGTCGACTGTGTGAATCTGGAGATAATATTCATCACCATCCACCCTCTTCTTGGTTTCCTCGGAAGCCAGTTGCTAGCGTAAACGCCAATGAAGTTTCTACATACTAGTGACAGTTTAGTTTCAATTTGTAAGGTATTAATTTTATTCAAAAGTCAGTCAAAATATTTCTTCTTTCATCAATTTCCAGCAAAGCATCCGTTTCTGAATAAACTATCAAGTTTATGTTTTCCGTCAGATTTTCGGAGAATCTCAATTTAACGCGCACAACACCGTTACGAACGAGTGCCGTTTGCTTCCCCCTCCCTCCCCTCCCGCATATTACTGCTGTCATACTGTAATGTTCTTTTCCGGTGACCATTTGATCAGTGAGAACATTATTATCAGGATAGCTAGTTGTATTCAATCAGTACTCTAAACATATTCATATAGCACTGAAAAGGGTAGGCGTAAATGATAACCTATATATCGTTAAACTGGGCCTTTAATCGACACTCTCTCCTTACATAATATTTACCACACTGGTCTATTAAATCAACATATGATCGACGTGATTACAGTTAATCGACATGAGGCGTAGCGATTGGCATTACGATACTACTGTTTGAATAATTATCCTAACTATTAAGTTGAGTGGACCGGCGTTTTGATTAACTAAAGTGCACTGGTGATAATCATAATCTTAGTAATAATCACTGCATGAATAATAATAATTGTAATAGCCGAAGCTATGCAAGGAATACTTAGCTCTATAAGAACTTGACTGTGGCTAACAAGCGGTGTATTAGCCTAACGCTGTTCTCGGCGTTTCGTCGCTCGGACGGCTCTAACTGCCGTGTCCGTACTCTGGATCGGCCCTCAGGAATGTCGATTGGCGTGAACGATTTTAACAATATTAAAGTGCTGAAGAAGCCTGAATGAATCTTACATTCCTGGGTCTCGTTTTATACGCGATTGTTATCGTGGCCACATCAATCACTGTCTAAGTACCGCTGTGCCTGTCAATCAAAGTATTGTCTCATTCTGGAAGTACAGTATTGGACATTAAATTTTACCCACTTCTAAAGGCGCAGCAGTTTGCATCTCATCATCTAACTGTTTCTGGTGCAACAATAGCTAACACGCACAGTGAACTATTGTGTATGGTTAGAACAAGTTGATGAGCTGATGATACTACATTGTTGTATTCACGGTTCATCACAAAAAACAAGTAGCCAGTGAAAATAAATATGGCACGTGCATTGGTATTATTGTTTCTTTTTTTTTTTAAGGAGCTTCCCGTCTTAAGCATATGTCGGACTGTGTCCACGATAACTTCTGAAAGAATAATGCAATTCATTTAAAAGTGTCCACATTCATTCTACGCCCTATTTGTGGATTTAAGTTTGTAAATCAGTAACGTTGGCCACGGCATTTCTTTAAAGTGGGAAATTAACTAAACATAAAATATTCATGAAATTAATCTGTTGAAACTAAAAGAATTGTCACATAAAACGACACCTAAAAGCAGATTTCCAATAATAGTAGAACATATTCGTTGACTTTATTTATTTATTTATTTATTTATTTGTGGAGAAGGCTTTACCAAAGCAAATAA
>JAHWFP010027949.1:0-21928 GCA_023313725.1 Lithobius niger
CCGTGAGCAGCGTCTATTAGTGTCCACAACTCATGGTTTGCTTATTATTTTGGAATTTTATAGGCAGCTAAAAAACAGCTTGGTTAACTAAAGGCAGATGCTTCATTTACTTTAAACAATATTTTCAAAATCCTCAAAACACGTAAAGGATCGATGGGGTCCACCAATACTGCCTGTTAAGTCACTATGGCCAATCTGGCTATTCCTTCAGAGTGGAATAGGTTGTTGCACACTTCCTGTATTAAGATCTATCTTATATACGGAATCGGCCATGTCTGAGACAAGTTGTCCGCATGAATACCGAGCCTGCTGGGGACATACCATAACAACCCTATAGTAAGGGTGGCACGATAACCGATAATTCGATAATATCGCGATAAATAATTCCGTCGATTATCGTATCGCACTTTTTCTGAATTATCGTGCAACCTACGATGCTGAAATTGTCATATCTCGGAAACCGTAATAGCTAGAAACAAGCGGTTTGCTGCGTTGCATGCTGAATTACAAGGCCTGTCCAACACTGTTTCAAGCCACTTTAGCCGATTGGAGAGTTAGTTTAATGCAAACAATATTTAAGCATCAAGTAGCAGTACAACTGCTAAATTGTTTGTACATGGCGAGGAAGTAATGGACAATGTCAATAGCATTTTAATGTCTACTGGCCAAATGGTGAGGCCACACAATTCACATTCGTGAAGGTTGCACTGTAGGCTTCAGCCAAGATTTTTTTTTTAATTAACAAAATTTAAATGGTTATTCCAGCCTCAAAATTTGTTTTATCGAGATATTATTAATTTCATGATAATTAAAAAAAAATTATCGGGATAAAATATTTTTGTATCGTGCCATCTCTAGGTAGTTCGATGCTGTGGTCAATGCTGAACTGGGACATAAGAGATGCTTCCTGATACAGGGAAAGGAAGCGACTCCTCCTACACGTTGGCACCAGGGCATTTTTTAAGTAATGTGAAGTGGTGCTCCAAAGAGTAAAAAGGCATGATTCTGTGGCCAAAGGGCAGACAGAAAGAGCAGATAGATGTGGAGGGGAGTTAGGGAGGAGGGTCGGAATACATTTTTGCGCTCAAGTTACTCGGAAAGTTTACATTTAAAATTTGTCTAATTTACTTTAGGAGGCTTTGATCAGACTGAGTAATGAGTATATGACGCAGTGAAGTCATGGGAACGACCATGAATGAACACGTGATTTGGACACATTCTATTCCAAGCCTAATGTTTTCATGCTAATGTTAAATTTTATTGCGTTGGAGGCATTCATAATTTCCGAAAACTACTCGTTTCGTCATAATTTTATTCTTTGAAATAATTTTTGTAAAAGAAGAATGAGTTTGAACTTTGAGGAATGGAGTTGCCACGGCTAGTGCTCCACTGCTCCAAAACGTTAACTGGTGCTCCACTTGGAGCAGCAGTTACTATGTTAAAAAATGCCTTGGTTGGCGCATGTCACCTTGTCCCGCACCGAAGGAAAAAAATAGAGCAGGACCACATAAACTCTCGAAGTTCCAGGACATTAATGGCTAATGAAGAAGGCGGGATACATTCCAGTCATCCACGGAGTTATCTGTATTGCAGAACAAACTTCGGCAACAAACAACTGTAGCTTGCCTTCAAAGGTGGCCTGGAATAGTAAACCAAATCTCACGAGGAGCATTGCAGAGACAAAGTCTCTCGAGAAGAATGCAAAACCTCTCTTCTGGAATTAATGTAAAGGCACAACTGCCAATACCTCAAAACAGGGCCTTCAAAGTGCAGAGTGCCACGCTAATACCAGGAAGAGAAAAAAACAACTCCCTTGATGCCTGAACAGTTTATTCCGCTCACACCTATGGCGGACAGATCAGGAAGCAATCTAGGTCGAAGTCTAATAAAACTTTCCAGAGGACGACTAATAGGTTGTGGTCCAAATATAAATAAATATTAAGCCCATCGAACTGTGAACAAACATTCCACAATTAAGCAGATAAACAGAAAAATTCATCCAAATCATGCTAAAATTAAATTTTAGCTGAAAAATGAGTTCACTACAAAACTGAAACACCAGAATTTTTTAAAGCAGTACGTGAAAATATCAATTCCCAATGCAAAAGCAAACTAGAAAAAATGAACGCAACAGAGCATAACAGAACACGATGGGTTTTTGAATGACCATGCCTGCTCAATTTATTCTTGGTACTTTCAACTTGACTTTAGCATTTTCTTTTTGCCTACTACGACAACGAGGATAGTACCGAAACAAACACGGTTACATGTTCTTTCGAGGCTTTCCATAATCCTTTAAGACCGACTATCAGCACAAATAGATCAATAGTTTCCCTACTGATCAACAGATTCACTTCCAATCAACAAACTATGTTGATTCTATTATTTGTAAGCTTTTCGATGGTTTAATTTTCATGCTGATATCTTTCTTTCAGAAGATGAGGCAAAATGATCCTTACCAGAATTCATGTAGCTGATGTGAAAGCATCAGATTTAACTTGAAATTTGCGCTCACTGCTTGCCTCTGCTATTGGCATAGCGATGAGTCACATTGTGGGCCAGTTAAGATTTGATTTATTTTTGGCATCAATTAACAAACGACTTGACCAGTTTGGGCTGATAATCATTACAGCAAAAGCTCATTATCCAAATGATATGAAAGTTTATTCTTTGTAACGATTGTTTTCTGACAAAATGAAAATGCATTGGAAGATACTGACAATTATTTCTTGATAATGGATCGGTCATTATTCATGGCGGGTGAAGGGACAGAACGTGTGATCGGTCAAATTCCGACGACCTCTATACCCCTAACAAGACCCTGAAAAAAATCTTGACCCTCTGCTCACCAAGGTCCAAAAATAATCTGGACTCCCCTACCCCCGCAAAAATTAAGCTTTCCTTATGCTTACCGACGCTACCTGTAGATAACTTCTGCAGCCAAATTAAATTAGTAGTAGTCTGCATCGACAAGTCAGGCCCAGATTTGGAAATCATGCAATTAATTTTTTTAAAAAGGAACAAGGCTGGTAAAGAAAACAATGTTCTGAAAAACATTCAAAGATGCTTTTTTTTAGGCATCCACGGTACCGAGAATCAAAGCAGTCAATAACTTTTGATATAATTAATGCCTATACCTCCAACACAAGACCCAATGCTGAAAAGTGCCATTTTCAAGTATTTGACTTGTATTTGCCTCTAGTCTAGTCAGTTTTTCTGTTCCCCACTCTCCATGATAGGGCCTAATAATCTTGGTTCCCCCCCCCCCCAACCTTTTCCTGTTTGCCTACCGTGGGAGTGGAGCAAGGATCTTTAGCCCCTCCCCCTTCGATATACAATGGCCGATCCCTAAACACTGACAGCCTACTAAACAGCATATTTTCTTCATTTCTTTATAACGAAGTTTGCATGCACAGACTTAATGACTACGTATTAACTTGAAGAAACTCCATCAGCTACTATTCAACACTTACACAAGGAAGTCTCCGTTCTGTTCCAGTCATCTATAGCCAAACTTCACACAAACTGTAAGTCTGTAATTGGCCAAAATCATAGCAGTTATAAATGCTCGTTAGGTCCAGACATACACTAGTGTGTGCCTTGCCCAAGTGTGCCGAACATTTATCTGTTTTATATTAAACACTGGTGTAAGAAAACAGTGGCCAGACTTCGCTAAACCATTTTTTAAAACACCATGCTAAAAAAAAAAAAGAGGAATTGAGCAGTAGGCAGCAATAGCCTATTGCACCAATTTGTAATTTAGGATGGAAATCAACAAATTACGACCAGGCATTCCACAGAGCACTCTTTAATACGAACCAATTGCTGCCATTCCACCATAGGGTATTTACTACATCACCTATTTAAAACAATCCTTGGTTCTTGAATTTTGTTGAATGACATCAAGATAGATTTAAGTCATGAATGTGGAAAGCTGCCTTCAGACACTTACTTTAAAAAAACTTGAAACAACCAGAGCTACCAAAAAATTTCAACAATATAGACATCTCAAAATATTTCACGTGAATAACCTAATTGAGAATAAAAAAAAATGGAGGAGCATATCGAAAACCAAAACTGTTAAAAGGGAAACCAAGCTTACAATGATTTAGTCCTGCAAAGGAGTGCCGATTTGATTTTGGCGTCGGCCATCATGTTGTTAACTCCTTGTAACATTCGATATAACAATTTCATAACTGCATCACTACTAGATACTTTGGTAAGTGCCTTTTTAAGCTCGGAACACGCAGAAATAATTGGCAACCGTTGCAGCTACTAGTTCAAACTGGGGTAGCTCGAGACTAACCAGCTAAGCAGTAGCATCTGCCAGATACTTGAGCTGCCCACGACCATGGTGCTACCTCGAGTCACCTTTGGAGTTGGAAATAGTAGCTCCATCCGTCCCCATTAATTTTGGCACATTCTAAGCTTATAATGGTGGCTACTTAAGCGTCGCGTGGTAAAGCAGTAATGAAATTGTCGTATTGAACTTTAGTAATGTGTTATCACCATGCGTTTTGTGTCCAGTTGTTGTGCAGGCGATCCAAAGATAACATAAGCAACTAAAAATCAATGTAGTTTCCCTTTAAATAATGCTCGCGCTGGTTTTTAAAGCTCAACGTTTCAGGAAGTAGTAACAGTGTAGTTGTACCCGGAAGATACAGATTTAATTACTATATTGTATTAACCCTTTTAGGCCGGATTAAGCAGTCTAGAAGTCCAAAAACATCACAGATGTTATAATTATATTGCAAATTACAGAGCAAAAGTTTACTTGCGACCATCGTGTTACATTTTCATAACTAAAAAAAATTGTGAAGTTTGACAACGTAAAAGCACTTAGGGACCATTCATAAAGTACGTCACGCTTTTTTTGGCCAATTTTGACCCCCTCCCTTCCCCAAGTTACATTTTCACACCTACTCATACCCCCTTGAAAATGTATGTCACACTGACCTCACCCCCGCCCCTCCGAAAATTTTTTTTCTGGGAATGCCATTTTGTGGACCTGCACTAAACTTTAAAAAAGAGCTAACTTTATCTACCATGAGCCAGTTAAAAATGAGAACCCATAAATAAAGGAAAAGGAAATGGAAATAGTAAAATTAACGTTCTCTTTAACTGCTAAGGTTATCTCCGGATGGAGAGGGACAATTTTGCTAGGATATGCCTAGGGTCGATCACATGCCACAGTCGACAAGAGCACGAGCACATTTCCAGGGCACTTCTATTCTCCAATGAATGTGGGGGAAGGGGGGGGGACGCCGAGGCCAGGATTGAGACTAAGAAGCAATATTGCCGAGGAAGTTGCTAAGTAACGGAGTTATATTCGGCAGTACAGATAGTTGGCACAGCATAATTTTTAGACGATTAATTTTACGTAGCTTTCCTTGACAAACTTTTGTTAGCTTTAAAACCAATTGTGAGTAGCCTATATTTTGTTTTAAGTACACAATTTAATTTGTCACACTGTCATCACAAAGTTTCAAAGTAAATACACCAACATGTTCTTGTAGACGGGAAGCGGTTTAAGGAAAAGAGAGGTAGCATCTCACTTGGCACTAACTAATGTCCTCGGCAATAGTACAAATCAATCAAATGAGAGGTGTTTTCGGCAGCCATACCATACAAATTAGTCGCATGTGCTTGTTTTCTCTCAAGATCTAGCCGATACTGTAACACAACCTTAACTCGACATCTCTGCAAAGCATTGAGCCAAACATCCCCAGAATCAATGCTATGACGTCAGAAGGTGAAGTCGCTGAGTCAATGCAGACTTTAGGAATTGTAGTGAGGCTATCTCACTGATATTTCCTCCATTTCAGATCTTCTAGGCAATAATGACATGTCGTATTGTGGCTGAAAAACCTGGTTGAAGAGAAAACCTTCAATTCAAGCCTTCCCAACCTAACATTCAGAATGAGCCAAACATTACATTCCACATGGCACGTGGCTTGTTTCGTTCAAAGAAATGGTTTGTGCATTTCTCCACCTGACACAAGCAAGTGCAGATAGTAGTACTAGATAGCGCTAGACGTTGCCACATTGTGCAGACCATCATTCGGTGACAGAGCTACTTTAATTCCTAGAATACTGACAGGTTCAACCAGAAGCAGTTTTACAGCCCCTTACTTTTCTGACACCTGAGCATGTCAATGTACAGTTAGAGCATTAAAATGTTTCTTTACCATTAAATATAAAAGTGTGACGTCACATTTTTTACAGACTCCCCCATGTCACGTTTTGTCACACTGAACTGACCCTCCTCCTCCCCTTCGGAGCGTGGCGTACTTTGTGAATGGTCCCTTAACAGAAATGTTCAACTTGCAGTATTCGGGAAACCTTAGAGCGATAACATCCACTGGTTATTCTTCCATGACAAGGTATTTTACTGCTTCCGACATTTTTTTTTTTTAAGTTTTTTTTTAATCCCTTACAAGAAGTTTGAAGTTGCTTTATTTTGAAGCTTCTTTATTTCCTTAAGTATTCACGACCGTTGAAAGCGCAGTTACCATCCATCTTGGTCGGTCATCATGGCCGGCTACCTGTGAGGGGTGCGCACATGCTAGGTCCAATGAATGTTGAGCGTGCTTGCTTTGCCTTGCATGACATCACTTAAGACCGGGCCCCAACACGTTCGGGGTTTTACACCTTGAAAGAACAAATTGGGGCTCGCGATACTGAAGGAGTTTCAAAAAGGACAATGAAACTTAAGTTTATTTGAGAATAAAGGCAGTGATGTAGAAGCTTTCAAAAGCGACCAAGATGGCAGCCACGCATTGAGTTGTCGTGGAGTTACGATCCCTTGAATCTTGGGCCATTTTCAGCAAGCAAGCAAAAGCAATTTCACCCGAGTTTTGACAACACTGCCAACAAAAACATCAATTAAATTAATAAAACGATGATACTTAATTAAATCAACTGAAAATAATACACAATTCCGAGAATTATGGAGAATAATTCTCCATAATACACGTTCCAGAATACGTAACTCGATCGGAATTACACCTTCCTTATATGCAATTGGAAGTTTTTCTTTGCAACAAGGCTTAGAACAGAGTGGACGATATAATATATCATTCGTCGGTTGTTTTAGAAGCTATTTTGAAATGACGATACATCGTCATTCAGGCCCAAAAGCGTTTAAAACCAAAACTGGTAAAAAGGTCTCCAAGTTGAGAATGGTTCAGCCCTTCAAAGAACTAATACAGTATCAACAGACCAAAACCAAGTTAATCCCACGACGTAACTAATACTTCACAGACGTTAAAAGAAAAATGTTGTTACAAAAAATACATGTTCAATTCCATCATTGTTACCAAAAGTAGCAATGCTTTGTTTCTTATTTACCCTTCAAACTTTACTATTAGTCGGTGGCATTAGCTTGACGAATATTTTCACTGTATCACTCCTTTGTTTGAAGGGGTAAACCATTTTCCCTTTGGCGGCCTTTTTGTCTGGTATTGATCCAAACTATCCTTCCTGGTACAGCTACACAATTACTACTTAGCAAAACAAACAAGTGAGCGAATGTTTTTTGAAAATTCCATTATAATTACTATTTTAACAAGGAGTGAACAGCATGTCAGCTGATGCACCAAATTTACAACAGCTGCTAAATCTGTGCTAATAACCACCAAGTCGGGCAATTCTGTGTTTGTTGGAGAAAGCAGTACAAGACCCCAGTAACTAAACATTAATTTATACTGTAACGCAATTTATGAATCTTTGGATAACAGTATACAATGCAAAAGCATTAATGAAAGAAAGTGTACCCATAGCTCACCACTTTTTTTTAACAAGAGTTATTTCTGCGGTATTAAATGTAAGGCCCGTTCTCAGTTTCTTGACATACCTGTACACACAACATTAGCTGCAGAAGTTAGTGATAGGTTCTGTGAAAATGTCACATGGTCTACAGTGAAAATTCATTTTTAAAGTTGAAAAATCACGTTATATCACGCTTATTTTCACAATCACACGAAATAATAAAATGTCACTTATGTCAGCAAATTTCCGATAGTCAGCAGTCCTGGAGGTGTAATGGCTCAGGCGACTATCATCTTCAGTCTCCACAACAACACGGATCACTACTTCGTAACGACCGTTCGTCTGCTTCAAATATTGGGCGCCTTTTGTTATTTCGTGTGACTGTGAAAATAAGTATTATATAAGGTGATTTTTCAACTTTTCAAGTTCTGTGAAAAGAATCGTGCAAATTTATTATAAATTACAATACTACATACTTTAAGAAAAAGAGATGCAGGTAAAGAGTTTGTGAAATACTTCACCAATCAGTATTAACAAACTGCAGTGTATTTTGAAATGCTGAAACCCAAACTCGAGTAACCGAACCACGACTTGATGAGAAGAGAATGATTGGTAAAGCTCAGCACAAAGACAACTTTGTCCTATTAACCAAGCCAGTGTCTTTCTCAATTGTGTTTCTATGATCAACGTTAAGGAGGGGATTTTCTCCGAGAGGACTTTCTCTGAAGATGAGTTTCTCTTGAACTTATAAAATATTTTGATTATACCTAAAAGATAAAATATTTTGATTATACCTAAAAGTCCATGAAGTCCAAGAGACACTCTTCTCTTTGATTCTGGAAACAATTTTGACTATAATTTTCTCCTCCCCTCTTGGACTTGGAAAAATATTTCCAGTTACACCCAATTCTGAATCGCCCTATATTTTCCAGACAGGCTGGTCATTCACAGACAATGCCACTGTGCATGTCTAGGATGTCAACACAGATGATACTGTATTCAAATGTTTGATTTATACAAGATCTAAAGTTAAGTAAATCTCGACGCCTAGCTTTTTTCAACAGCAATGGCCAGTTCGGCTCTCAGGAAAAGTATGAACAGCGTAGTCTTAGTATCTTGAAATAATTTGTCAAGCAAAGGCAGACTAGGCAAATTAAAATGCCTGATATAATCGGCCTTCGTCTCAATTCGAAGGACACATACTTTGAAAGTTAGCACCATTAGATGCAAAATGACGATCACTATTAACATTCTTACTTCAAAATTCAGATATATTTGCTTCCAATTTCATCCACAGATACTTGCAAATGGCTTGCTAATTTTTGACAGCATGTATTTTTGGAAGCAAATATATCTGAATTTTGAAATAAGATTGTTAATAGTGACCGTCCTTTTGCACCTAACAGATACTTTAACAAGGCAAATAACGACTAATTACATTAGCCAAATATTTTGTTGTTGAAAATAATGGCAGCTGTTTATTTACTTTTATAATTTATCATATAATTTATAATTCTCCTCAACGTGAAACCATGGCTAACATCATTTCTTCGTTGTACATAATATTTTACATAACACTTCGACGGCACCCATCCATTTTACAATCTTCACAAGACTTGTACCTTCCTTGTCACCTAGTCATAAATTAATTTTTGCTGCCAGTTCTGATGACCATGACTACAAACGTAGCCTCTATGCAGACTCCATGCTCAAATACTTCTCACAAGAAATACTCTCAGTTAAAAACAATCTGTACATCAACGTGCAATAAGGACTCACTGAAAAATATAATTTGTTGCCAAAACTTCTTTAAAAGCCTGCCTTCCCTGCCCATTCACGAATTAATCTCAGAACACAGGCTGCCAATAGCATCAGGTTGCTACGTCTCGTTTCACAACTGGTGTTGACTTCAGAAACAAGTTATTATTTCTTCTAGGTGGGGCAGGTGGAGAATTCGGACTATGGTCATGTGTTCGTCCATTTACAGTAGATCGGCTATGATGCGAATGTTCACTTTTGGATTTTTCCTCTTTAGAATTTTTATGTTTTTTCTGAGATTTGCTTTCTGCTTCATTGTCTTTATCATTACCACTATTTTTCTTTTCATCTTTAGTCTTACTATGGCTGCCGTCTTTAGAAGATGAATGTTTGTCTTTGTGAGAACGCGAGTCTTTGTCAGATGATCTTCGTTTAGATTTTTTCCGCGACGAAGACCTCTCTTTGTCATGTGATCGCCTCCGCTTTCGCCTGTGGTCTCTGTCGTGGGAACCACTTGAATCTCGGCGTCGTCTTCTGCCAATTTTGTTAGCACTCAACGTGCTCATTAAGGTGTTTTGTAGGAATCGCTTGTTTGGCGAAGGTATAGCACATTTTTGCCTGGAATTAAAAACAAAAAAGGTAACAGTTACTTTTTAAGGTAAAGTACCAGGAAACCGAAACAGATTTTTTTTTTGTCTTTCTTCAGGGTTAACACACATGCCACTAGACATTAAACAAAAATTGGGTTGCCGTAACTTCACCAACTTTACTTTTTGCTCAGGTCCTTATATTTCCCACTACAAGCCTATTTTCTGATGCTATCGTCAGTTGGGGGATAATCCTCTCCCTCTCATCAGTCAAATTATTTCGGTATTTGCTTCTATTGTGGCAGCAAACAGGCCATTACAACACAGAAGCAGAACTTGAAAAATGCAAAAAATCGGGTTTACCTTAATAGCACAGTGTCAAAAAAGTATGTGTAGGCTAATGACTCGTACAAAAAAAAACTACAGGAAGTAAAAATAAATGCTCCTCCCGACTAAAGAAAATTTTTAATTCAACGTTACGTTATGTATGGCAACAACTTTTCTAGGCCATGTGGTTGTGCGATACTCGAAAAATTTGAATAAGTATACAATTGGTTTGTGGGCTCTAGGGGTGGATCCAGCACAGTGTGGATGGTGTGCACACCCCCCCCCCCTCCTACACCTCAATTTTTTCCCATTATATGCAATATTCAAACTCCTTCTGGTGTCATTTTAAGAGAAACTTAAACAGTGTGGCTGTTTTCATTGTTAAAAGTGACGAGCTAAGTGTATTTTTAACATTAGTGTAAAAAAATACACTCGGATACAACAATTTTGATACGACAAGTTCCACCCTCCCCCAAAATATCAGAATCTTGTAGTGCCCCTTCCCTGGTGGACTTGTATCCGTATTTGAAAAATGTTCTGGTCAAAATATGATAACTTGGCCATTTTTTTTTTACTGACTTTTGGCATATTTTCCAGTTATGGTAACTCCAAGGTCGGTTTTCCAACCCTCTCCAATGTCGGTTGCCACTCGCCATTTGGCGAATGAAAATCAGCAGTTGGCGACTTTAGCCCTACTCGCCAAAATGGCGACTAGCAAGCAATAGAAAATGGCGCTCCAATAGCGATATCTCGGGAACCGTTTAAATTAGAGAAGAACGGTTTGCGGCGTTATGCTCAGGTTTACAAGGGCTATACAACATCCTTTTCTACAACAGTACTGGGGTAAACGGATATTTTACAACTCTATAAAATGCATAAATTGGAGAAACCACACATTGTGCAAGACGTATTTGGTATGTGGAGAGCATGACTTCTGAAATGGCGAATAATTTTGAAGGGTTCTACTGGCCAAATGGCGACTGCAACTGGAATGACATTTAGAAGGTTGACGGTAGTGGTGTACATACAATAATTACGATACATCAATGATTACCACAGGGCAGCACCGCAGTAATTGAAATAAAATAATTAATTTGTATAAGAGTGGTGTACTGCTAACATAATTGTATCATCTGATGTATGAAATGTATGATTTGATGACAGTATTAATTATCAATCAGGTGTAAAGTTAAATCTTGAAGAGATGAAGTATGTTCTGACGAAGTGAATAAGGCTATTACTCAAAAGCCGGAGAAGGAGGTCAGAGTCTCTCGACTGCGAAACATTTTCTAGATCAAAGCCAGAATCTTCACACGAGGGAACTTGAAAACATAGCTGAAGGCGACGCCTTGCTTGAGAGGTGGATGTCCCCGTCGTCGACATACAACACCAGGACATAACGAGACTAAAAATGGCAATGGAGGTGAAAGGGTGGTTTACAACCAGTTTCAGTCCTCAGTCGAACAAGCAAAACAGGACACTCATTGAGAAATGGAAGGAGTTACTCCATAAAGAAAGCCATCATTGTCATTGGCAAGGGGAGTAACAGGACAAACACAACCTCCTGAATGGCTATGTCAAAAGAGATGGTAACAAACACGATCCAGTGTGAAGACCATGATGACAACATGACAAAGTGTTTGGACGCATTGGTAGAAGAAAGACGAGAAAGGATTCTTTAATGTGCGGTTTAACAAAGAAGTTACTATTTTGAAGGGTGGACGCTTGTCTAACCAACGTAGACCCAATCCATGTAACGAAAGGGGCTTGCAAGAGAGTGGGCAACCTACTAGTCGATGGAAGTCCTCCACCAGCTCAAGAGTAGCGGATTTTTTAGAGAAAGAATGCTTACTATTTTTTTCCTGTCATGACTTCAATAGCGATACAGAATTAAGTTACAAAAAAAAAAACAGCTAATGACCAAGTGCTACAATAATACACAGTAATTTGACAGCAAGCTACAAGTCAACATGTCAATGTGTCAGACGATTGTGTGCTGCATCCAAAATTAGAGATGTACCGATGTTGGCATTGCACATCGGCCTTTCGTGGCTACATTGGTCATCGGAGCATCGTCGTCAGTTTTAGGCATTAGATGTTAAAACATAGGAAATCCACAATTTTATTAAATCATCTTGTGAAAGCCGTGCCTACAATTAATTTTTGGGTGCCAAATTTTAGGCCTACAGAAATTTTTGAGCTGTAGGCCAACTTGGTTTCAATTTACTTTCTTAAACATCAGACCATGAGATATCGGAATCGGATATTGGCCGATGTTTTTTCAATCCTGGATTCCTGATTTTAGAGCACATTGGAGCACCCTTATCCAAAATACTGTAACTTTACCGGTAATGATAATTTGTGCTACTGTAAAGAACTTAGACAATGGAAAAGTCGACAGGAGATACTGTCGTCTTGATGAAGTGATGTAGAGGCCACAATTATCGGTAAGCCATAAAATTACCCTTCTGTCTCGCTGCTTCATTTCGTACTCCATTAAAGGGACACCCGGCCTGTCGTATAACATACCGCCTGCCTTATAACAGTTCACGCTGATAACCTTCCACGCATATACGAACACCAAGGTCATCTGAGATAATAGCTGCATTCTTCGCAGCGAACAACGTAGCTACTGTCTCATTTGGCATTGTGCCTAATAGACAAACCAGCATGAATGCCTTAATCGTGTCGTCACAAACCAGAATGATTCTCGTATGTTAACATCACAATTTATAATTTTCTAGGCTAGTGTCTTATAATTTTGCTTCGGCCATCTATTGGAATAATTAATTTTAATTTTTACTGCATTAGTCTTTTAGATTTTTGATCTCATGATAATTATTAGCAAATTAGTACATGCACACACAGAGATGAAACGTCATGGTTATTGTAAGCGCGCAAAGCATCATATAGTTACGGGTCATTCGTAAATAAAGTTCCATTATATTCAACAGAAAAATCTCCTAGACGCCACATTGAAAAAGGGATATTTAGGAACGACTAAAGGCAAGGGTAATATGGTAACGGTAAGGGTCTATTTACTTGCTAACGGTAAGTAAATAGACCTTTGGGGCAAATAAGAGAATTTACTCTTGTTTATAACAATAAGCCTTTTTTTTAACTCTCATAAATGCAAAAAGAATAACTGAAATCTGTTGCAAACAGCATTTTCATTTATGAGGGTTAAAAAAGGGCTTATTGGAATAAATAAAAGTAAATTCTCTTATTTGCGCTGTAACACCAATTTCCAAACATTTATATGGAAGACACGGTTTTTTTTCTATAGTGGCCGTGTATAGGACTAACATAACTGTCTTGGGTGTATGTCGCATGGTACAGGGTGTTTCATCAATAAAGAAACAATTTTTAAAAAATCGTAGCTCATAAACTATAACAGCTATGCAGAAACCAAAATAACCATTTCGTAGGCAATCATCCAAAGGTTTTTTTTTTACATCCGTGTTTGCTACACTTGTCCTCTTTTTAATTCGAAACGCGTCCAAGACGTAGTGCGATATTCGCCACAACAGTTTTGCATATACTGCTGTCCTCTTCAGTCAAGTATGAATTCCGGGCCTGTAAATCGGTCAATGATGTGACTTGTTGCAAGAACATTCGATCCATTAAATAGACCCAAATAAAAATATTCACATGGATTCAGATCAAGTGAGTGTGGTGGCTAACGACGTTGTGATGGTTTGTCAAGAGTAAAGTTTGAAAGGAATTGTTTTTTGAAAGTTGGAATAACACCTCGAGCTTTCATTCAGGCAAACGTTTCAAAGATCAATACTAGTTCAGGACTTGTAAAGTTTCAAAACCAAAGTTCGCATTTTGGAGAATTTGCACATGCTGAACTAATATGCCTCTTTGAAACCTGTGTGTGAATGAGTGCTAACATGAATTATTGTTAGCTTCAGAGTAAATCGCCAGACGGTTCTTTTTAAAACCTTAGCGTATCGTTGGCCGTATGGACATAGTCAGTGCGTTCAAATTTCGCAACAATCTTCCGTGTATCACTTATGACGGAGCCCAGGTTACACTGAATAGTACGGCTGCACCGATACTGATACTATATCGGTCAGTTGCCGACATTTGCGGTATCAGATCGCTTTCAGAAATTTTTACAGAAATACATATAACTCTGGAACCATTCGAGGTAACGACAAGAGGTTTGCAGCGCCTTGCTCAGGAAATCTGTATCTTTCCAGCTATGTTTTAACTATTGGAAACTATTTAAAAAAATTTTTATTTTAATAATTATCGGACTTTTGCAGAAAACTACACCATTGATGAAAAATTGGGGATAACACTTTGGATATTGGTATCAGTATCAGGAAAATTTTTAAAACCGTAACGGTATCTGTTCGGTAAAGTTGGTATCGGTAGCATTACTGAATAGTTTTCTAAACGTTCGGTGTGTCACAACAACCCTTTTCGTTGCTCAGTTGTGAATCTTGAGGGCACCACTTTGGGGACTTCTGTATTTTGTTACCAAAAGGCTGATCTGCGCATGAACGCCTTTCGCAACATGTAAAAAAGCTTTGAATGATGCGATTTTTATTTAGATTTTTGCATAGCTGCAATGGTTTAAGAGTTATGATTTTGTTAAATCGGTTCTTTTAGCTAAAACACCCTGTGTGGTTTGTGCTAGACCCTGTGATTCATCGCATCGCTACGAAACTCGTTCCCTCACAAAATTCAGACCAAGGCAACTGATCTAAGCTAACCCAAAACAGCAGCAACACTGCACAACGTCAGAAAAATACCGCCACAACACTGAAAAACAGCAGATTGCTGTGGACATGTATGCTCTAGATGTCGGAACCTGGACGTAGCGTGGCCCCATGGCAGAATCAGCGCGACGCGCGACGTACGTCGCAGACAGTTGAAGGCCACCGCAGACAAATTTTGGCCAAATTTCTACTGTTTTGTCAATTTTTGACCGATTTTGACATTCCAATACACCATTTTAATCGTCTCGATTAGACCTTTCCATTGGTGCAGTAGCCAGATCAATAGGATAAAGCCCTGAAAAGTTATTCCATAAAAACCAATAAACATGTGGGTAACCATATGATAGAAACAGATTAGCTGCAGACAAATTTTTTTCCGACAATTGGTGTCGCAGACAGTTGCAGAAAGTTCTGCCTCTGGGGTAGCCACTACTTTTTTTTTAACCCTCGGAGTTGGATCTTACCATCCTTGCGCTCCAACAATCTTGGCACGTGCTGATGCCCTTTGAGCTTCTCTGAGTAATTCTTCTCGCGCCAGCCTAAAAGCAAGCAAAAATAACAGCAAATGATGATACTTAATACGACTCACTCGCACACCACATGTTACAGTTAAACCCTGTTATAACAATACCTTTTACAACAATAAACCTGCTATAACAATGCTGTGTTTAAGGCTTTCCAATCAACAATGCTTGTAAAACAGGTCGTTTATAATGATAAACCTGATATAACATTCTGTTTCCAGACTCCCATGGACTATCGTTATAAAGAGGTTTCACTGTAGTAGGACAGTAACCAAAAATAAAACTGACTTTCTAAGGCATATAAGGTTGTATATTTCACGAACTGTTGCAGACAACAGCATGCACATAAAATTCATGTTATTCTAGCATATTCAAAATGATTTATAGTAATTAGGCTACAATGGGAGTAGAAAGATGCTAAATAGGCTCATTACATCACTTTAAACAACATCAATCCAATAGAAAAATTATTTTTTTCCACATCTGCAGATGCAGTGGATGTACAGTAGCCTAGTTGGAGACTGGAGAGGTTAACTATGTTTTTAACTACGGTTTCCTTACGGACTTGCAGAAAAAAATTCATAGCTTCTCATCTACGTGAAGTAAGGGAATGAAATCTCTGTCCTTTTTTTACTTAATGATCTGGCCTTCATATCCCATTTTTAGTTTTACTATAATTGGTTGGAAATTTTCGATCTGACCCGTAGAAGAGCTGTAAACCATTATTAAACAGCGGACGCATTTGGGCGCACACGTCCTTAAAGGGTTAAGACAGTGTTCCCCAACCAGTGAGGCGCTCCTCCCAACTAGTCGCTGCCAGCAACGCACTATAAAGATCCGTGGTGAGCTTTTTTTTTTTAACCATGTACAGCAAAAGAAGGGAAATTGTATGAGCAGGGCAAACTACTAATTTTTTTTTTAAATTTGGAGTGATAGAAGCATGTGAATTTCAAACAGTATGCATAGCCTAACGACTTTCTGCAAATGGACGACATGTAAGAGTTATTTGCAAACTGAAGCAATGTTTTTAGTGACATTGTTTTCCGACTGTGAATTTCTGCTGCAATTTTGGTTTGCGTGCGTCTTAATGATGAATCTACGTAACAGAACTACTTATTTTATACATCTGCAGAATTTTGTGCTTGTGCAATCTACAGACTTTTTGTCCAAAATTCTACAGAAATATTTCTTCATCTAGCTAATATCATTAATAAAAAAAAACAAAAAACCCCCCCCCCCCCCCCCCCCCCCCCCCCCAGCCTATTCCCGAAAGGGAGGAATACTGTATAAATGGTTGCGAACCACTGTTCTAAGACTTTCTACCATTGCGCGGCAAGGTCAAACTTGGTTTTGTTGTGATTGTGATCTTTTTTTCTATGGAGGGGAAATAAATCCTGGTATTTCGTCAGAAACTTAGTTTTCTTGTCAATTTTATTTTTCATTTTAATTTAAATCAACAAGGTTTACCAGAGTAGTTGAGGTCAATTTCCACGCGAGTTACCATGCGTATTTCCAGTCTCGAGTGCTTAGACGTTGGATCTACTTTTGTACGTAAACCACCACATATCAAAGGGTCTACCTACATATACACATTTGAGTGTTTACTTTGTGAGCCGTTTCTTGCATGTGCAACGCAGACTCATGTGGTCACATGAAGAAGTGAGTGGAAATGAGGTTTTGTAAAACAGTGATGAACGGTACGGCAACATGAGCGGTTTGGCCGACAACTGCTGTGGCGGTTATGGGGCACGAAGGAATGTAACTTCTTACTTTAATAAACTTAAGGTGTCAACAGAATAAAAGGATAGCAATTTTTAACTTAGGCCTGCAAAAATGGTAATTTTTCGACAAGGTTTTGCACTTTGGAATTTGTTAAGCACAGCTTAACCCCAGGGTTCATACCACCTCATCTAAACCTAATTCCACGCCTTTTTGTAGCCCAAAAATTCTATTTTTTATGCCAATTTTCATACTTGGAAGCATACTCCAATTGTGGCGGTAAACTGGTTTTTTGGGGGGCATTAAATTCAGCATATTATGGAACACATGTTGTCAGATATGAAATGGAAAAATTGGCTTTAAAAAACCTTAGCAGCAGATAATTTATAAAATTTTTTTTCAAGTTTTCTTCTACACATTTGCTAAATTTCTACCTTATTCAGGAATTTTTTTTTTTTTAAAGTTCTAAAACTTGAAAATTACAGTAAGAGTAAATTCCATGTTTCCCCATCCTAATATTGAAAATTCGCCAGAATTCTATACGTGTCAAGACCTAGAAAAGGGACTTATGCAATTTCATACCTTGCCAGCTTTTCAAGGCCCCATACGAACTCTGCCCCTCCCCCCCTCGGATTTTCCAGGGTTTTTTAGTGACAAATCAGAAAATTCCCGGAGTTTCAAACATACTTTAAATTCCTTCTAGGTTAGTGGGAAGCCCTATTATTAACAAGTTACAACACCTTCCTAAGTTTCAAATACCACACTAGTGCGGCTAACCATTACATGCTTTATTTTTAAACTGTGTCACCACTGCTCTCTTTATTTGTAACATGGGAAGTATAAGGACCCCCTTTAGACTGAGCACAGCAATTGCAAGGTGCCAATGCGGGATACAAGCGAATGCGATGATGCAGTGTAGTATCCCAACGTTCAGTAATTTGAGGGACAAACCAAGCCTTTGCCAAAAAAAATGGAATAGGAAAGAGTAGTTCAGTGGATCAATTGAGGCAATTCTAGCACAATGAGGTACGGATTGGGGGAAGGGTCCTTATGTTTCCCCTAATCCCTTTCTTCACCGATATATTTAACATTATGTCGTCAAATTTAATTTACTTGAAACTTACGATTGGTGTATCTGGTTAAGAGCCTATACAAATACAAATCAACACTTATTTGACTCTTCTAAAGCTGCCTTGCCCTAAACTCCCAATTCCTCGGCAGGGCACGGCGTCATCATGAACTACAGATACTATTATAGTAACTGTGTTCCTAGCTATGACCTGCCTTGCCCGAAGCTAAGAGGCTTTTTAGCGGGCTGCCCTGAGCCAGCTAACAGTCATTCGTCTGTGTACCGCCTGAAGTCGTGCACTGTGTAGACCTAAAACGACGAAATTTATACTAAAGTCGCAAAATAAATAAATACATAAAACATTTGTTATTTTATTATTTATACATTAAAAGAGATCTGGAAAAAAGCTATCAGTGAAAATCGTACACTAGACGTAGCGTAGTTCAGGAATATACCTTTATGTACTTACGTTACATTTTCAAGTGATATGACCCGGATTCGAATCAAGGGCACAATACTTCATTGAAGAAAGCTGAGTGCGTAAAGGTGGCTTAGGCTACAGTACTATACTACCGTACGTTGTTTCCGTCTACGATTTTTTTGCGGATGGCGTATTTCCAAATTACCTTCATATTGCTTACAGTGATAACATTTATTTACGATTTTTTTCGTCTTTCACTCGCACAGTCAATGGATCCCCAGTGTTTTTTTTTTGCCGAAAATATTTGAGAAGAAACAAGGTGTTGCAGGGCAGTATCATCAGTTTTAAGATACGATTTATAACTACGTAAATAGAATGTTATAACGATAGCACACATAACAAATGTTGTCTTTGTAAGGCATGCCACATTACAAACGTACAAATACTGCATCTCATTCTTCGTCCAAATCATACAACGTGGTTAGTCACGTCAAAACTCACCTTTCTATTTCGTCGTCCTCCATTTTGAATTTTCGTTCATTTCGGGTAGCAAAAAAAGGTGAAACGAAAATAAAATTTTACATATTTTCGTATGATTGCCTTCAATATTGTTTTGGAATCAGTCATAAATACCGTAAGCGTGACAAGTAGTAAATGAAATAAAATATTTTGATATAAAAATAAATTAAGAATTCAATAGTGAGGTTTCATTCACCCGTTTCAGTCTAGTTGACAATACGTGGGGCCGATGCCTTTGAACGTCGGATCCCGGTGAAAATCATGTCACACTGTTGTGTACCAGATTGTTCTTCTACTAAAAAATGTAGGAGATACATGAATTTGCAGGGAATATCGTTCCACGAGTTTCCTAGCAACTTGGAACTACGAGAAAAGTGGCTCAAAAGCATAAATAGAGGAAACGATTGGGTGCCTTCGGATCGGTAAGTGAGCGTGACCCCATAGCCCTGGTTGCAGATTCCGTATTTACTGTTTCAGTCAGTGCAGCATTTTAGTACACGGTATGGTGATGCAGTGAAAGATCTGGTTTCTGGCCTTATGTGGCAACCCCGGCAAAGTTTAGGGTTGACTTTCATGTAGGTTCCCGTGCAGGTCTCATATAAGCTAGGTTAGCTTTTTGGGCCTCCAAAAAGCTCCAACTCTAAGTTTACTACTGGCCGATACATTTTATTCAATTCTAGTGTAATAGACATCCAAGGGGTTTTTCAGGGACTTCCTCTCGGTTCCGACATTGGGAAGCTTATGGTGTAACACGTGGTCTTTACCAACAGAGTGACGCCATTTGGAATCCCCTAAAGGATGATAGTAGAAAAACTAAATGCTTGAAAACTGGCTTATCACGAACTGGTCCGTATTTGAGTTGACGTAGTTGTCTGTCGTTACGGCCTTATGGGGAAACCTTATGTTATGCCCCACACACAACCGCCATCTTACCACCAAAGTTCCTGCCTTGGTTTAAAACCATGCGTTCGTGCAATGTCGTAGGGGTATGGGGATGACCACTATAGCCTAACCAGAAGGATAACTGAAATCTTAAGTGGAGCATGTTACTGTTACGTCTACTGTACTGCAAAGCTAGGATGGTGACGATGCTGTTGGTTGTCCCTTTTGTAACAGGGTGCTGGTCGAAGACGTTGTCCACCACCCCACCAGTTTCTTCCCCTCCTGCGCCACCACCTCCCAAAGTCAGCTTTCCCTACGGACAGCCCCTCTCTCCATCCCCTCATCTCCTCAAATACTCAAGCCCCCAATAAAACGAAACATGTTTTTAAGTTTTCTTTCTCTCCCCAGCCCCCACTGATTCCACAGGTTGCTTCCTTATCCTCATTTTTCCCACTCAAGCTCCCGTGTTGCCAGCGCACCCACTCTAGCTGCTCTAAACAAACAGACGTTCCCAATCACCCTGTAACACTTCTCCCACCCAGCCCTCCTCCTGTCTTTAAACCAACGTCGTTGATTCCCCCTCCATATCATTCTTCCATACCTTGGTCTCCTCGTTTTTAATCCCTTTTTTCCAGACCTTTCTCTCTGAAAAAGAACCTCCCCCCCCCCAACCTGCACCAGACAAACTTCGTTGCCAACCTCCTGGCACAATCCACCCTCCTTATAGTTCCGCACCTCCTCATTACCATCTCGTAAACTGCTCACTGTATAAACGTCAGGTAGCTCTCTCATCCTTCTACTGAATCCAAACTTACCCATCGCTTCCCTCGCACAAAAGTTCGACGGCCCCATCTCTCCCCTATCCCCATTGGTTGTGAACCAATATAGTCTCCAATGCCAATTGACCCAGCTCATCCTGGAACCTCTCGCACTGGTTCCTGACTTCCCGTCCAAGCACAGACACTCGCCAGGAAAACATTGCCCCTGCAACCACAAATCCCCTTCCCAGCTGGTTGCAGCTCATATCTGTTATACTCCCCCATCGCCATCTTTTTCACCATGCTTTTAATAAGCATGGGTCAGTTTCATTTTTTGAGTTCTGTTTTGGTATTGATTTTTGCCATCACACACCCCAAGAAATTAGCCCTTCAAGGCACAACCAAATTAGCCCTTCGTGTCAGGGTGTGAGATGCCGCCTCACACCCAAAGCTTTTTCAACTTACTACCAGCTCCCCCACTCACGGGGTAGTGCACGTCACCTTTTGACAGAGAGAGACTGGAGGCGACAGAGTTCGCGTCAAGTGAGGCAACAGCGAGGTTGGCTTTTACACCAATAAAGAGCTTCTTCATGCAAAATTGGTCTTCTCTGTGGCTATGCAGGCTTAAAGGAAAGAAGAAGAGAATCCTAATAAAGACCAGCAAACAAAAAAATGTGACCGCTACAAGACGGAAATTACAGTATCGGCTGCTCCCCGGGCCCCCCCCCCCCTCCCCATTAAAGATATTAGTCCTTCATGTCACGACCAAAAAATTGTGGCAGTTACAATACAAGACGGGTGAAGAGTCGAGTCCTCGGGACCACCACGATCTGTGTGAGGGGGCCCCGGGGTCCCTGAGCA
>JAHWFP010027950.1:0-18731 GCA_023313725.1 Lithobius niger
AAAGAGCGAAACTCGTACACTAGAAATAACGTAGTACAGTAAGCCACCTTTATGGACTCAAGTTTCGTCGGAGCGGCATGATCCGGATTCGAACTGGCAACCCAATTCGTCCCCAGATCCCTGACATAGTGCCTTCTCCATTGCCTATGGCTGCAAGAAATCTCAGTCGAACGGAACCTTGGTCACTGCTGAGACATTGATAACGGGTTCAGGGAGTCATCTTTATGCCAGTGGAGGAGCGGCCGTAGCGATAAAGGCGCTATGTTAGTGATCTGGGGACGAATTGGGTTGTCAGTTCGAATCCGGGTCATGCCACTCCGACGAAACATGAGTGCATAAAGGGTGGCTTATTGTATGTACTACGTTATTTTGTAGTGTATGATTTTCGATGTTTAGCTTGTTTTCCTTTTTCCTTTATAGACTTTACAGCAATTTATGCATTTTTATTTGACCTTTCACGATAACTTGGTAAGTCAAAATAACTTTCGTTTAGTCGACTTGGACCTTTTTGAGAACCTCGTGGAACCGGGAGTAGGGTGATCTGGTTTGGGTTGGTACCCCATACCAGCTTTGTGGCTTTTCGGGACGCTTCTTCCCCAACCAATGAGGAGCATCCTAGTCTTTTGGGAATTCAGATGCGTCGTTGTTGAGACCAGAATTAGCTTGGTACAAGTTGTTTTATCCAAGTATACGACGAAGTTCTGGGTTGGTCAGCCAACATTTATCGCTCGTGTCACACCCACCTTAAAACAGATTCCTCATATTTAAACAGGATTCGCTTTTAAAGCTGTCTCGTAGGCTGCCCTGGTAGGCTCTTTCCTGGCTTTACATAGGTGTTGTTTGGTGTGGACGTGAGATAGCGTAGTCACCACGTGTTACGTTGCGTCGATTATCTTCGTTTTCATTGGCTGTCACAATGACTGCTTTTCCCGTCTGCTGACCCTACTCTATGGTTTGGCGCAAGTGAAATATGTTTATACATTATGAAAGAAATAGAAGTTTCCATTTTTTGCACTACATCTTTTATTTTGCCACTCATTTAAGCAAGATACAAGATGATATGTTGATAATCTATCTTCTATCTATAAATACGCTTAGGTTGGGCAAGCAAATTTATCATTATGCACTATAATGAAAGAGGGCGAGCGACCGACAATGTCAAACAAACGGGTGTGGCCTTTAACAATCAGTAACAATCGAAATATTGCTTTAATAATGCTACCTCTTAGAGCAGACTTGAAGAGTTTCAAAGTTGGTTCAGTAACAATCACTGCATGCACGAACGTAGTTGGGTTTATTGCGCTTGGTATCAGAACGGAGAAGCGGGCAATTGAGCGTCCTCCATTGAAAAAAGACATTTACTAACATAGAAAAACAAATCAGCAGGGGTTAAAATGGAGGGGGAGCAGGGATGGGGATATTCAGACCACTGAATAGGGGAATCCGGGTCGGGGACGGGGGAGGCGGTGCGGGACGAGAAAGGGATTCGGGGGGGGGGGGGAATCGACCATACACCCGGGTAGGTCGCAGGGGAGTTCGGAGGAGGAAGCAGGGGGCAGTCGGCACCCTTTTCATTCCATATCTGTCCACTACAGTATTTCGCTCAGGTATTCGGGAACCGGCTAGACCGGCGTATGTTACCCCGGGGGTACAGCTAGTAGTGTTTAAACCGAGACCAATAGGCTTAAAAGGACGAGACGATACCGAGGCCGAGACGAGACGATGCCGAAGGTACGAGGTCTTGCCTCGAATTAAAGAGCTGTTATCATACGCAGCGTATAAAACATGATTAAAGTTCTCCCTCCTGCAAAACTAAAACAGTAAATATCGCCGTTCTTATTCACTAATTTTCGACCAAACTTGGCCAGATAGTACGTAGGTATGGAAGGTATATTTACAAAAAATTATCTAATTCAGTGCAAGAGTAAATAAAAGCAGGGCGCCACACTTATATTTGAAAACTGTTCGCCTTCTTGTTGTTGGTCTTCTTTTTGTTCTGCCATAATTTTAGGAAAAACTACTGCACCTACCTAAAATTAAAAACATGATCTAATCTAGAAATTTCATGTTCTTCATCCTCAAAGACACCACCGTTTCAAAGAGACTACTTTTTCGATTGGTCGAGCCATTTCGGAGTTACGGAACCCTGAAAGATAGTTTTATTGTTGTCCATTGTGTTAACCATTGTAATTAGGGAACAATGCCAGTCAGCAAACGCCAGGTCCATACTTTGTGCACGTGTTATGTCTTTGCTAAACAGTTGGTTGTTGATGGGTAAAATGAAAGAGGCCGTGTTTCAGCTAAACGCGTGTAGTTTTAAACCAAACTAAGCTACGTAGTTAATTGGCAACTAGAAACGATAGAATGGTGTATTAATTTCGTAGATGCATGCTTTCAGAGCTGAACTGAATTGTTCGGCGGGAGGCCGTGAAATATTTAGGGAGGTCATGGCCCACCCTTGCCCACCCCTGGCGCCGTCAATGCGCCACAGCCATGTTAAAGGAGCACGGATTAAAAACAAAAACGTCAAGTGTGCCATGCAAAAAGGGTTATATGATTGAAGTTTCAGTTCACGGATAAAAATTGATGATTTTTAATTGAAGTCAGCAAATGTACAATTGAGAGTATTGCATCTGTTTAAGTGCTGTTGTGCTTTAAACAGATTGAATTTTCCAATAGCGTGCGGAGACCACCATATGGCAGGGCAACTTTTGTACAAGGGCGCACTGAGGTTTTTTTTCCCCTTGGGACAAAAAAAGGTCCCCAGGAAAAAAAAAACCTCATTGCGCCTTTTTTTTGCTCGGCCATCTTTTTTTCACCCTTTTTTAAGCTTTTCTTTCCATTTTATCATTTTATGCTCCTTTTCCTGGCCTTCTTTTTGCCATTTTTTTGGCCTCTTAAGCCCTTTCTCTGGCTGCAGCACCAGCGTTTATCGGATAAAAAAAATCAAAATAGAGCACATTTTTTTTACAAAAAGGGCAAAACGGGATTTTTTTCCGAAAAGTGCAGAGGCAATGACCCTCCTGTCCCCCTACTGTGCACGCTACTGTAACTTTCTCAATTGTACATTTGCGTTCTTCATTTAAAAATCATCAATTTTTATCCGTGTAGATTTTAACAAGTATAGTGCATGAGACTTCAATCATATAACCATTTTTATTTTACGGCACACTTGATGTTTTTGTTTGTAATTACAAAATGTGTTCGTCTACGCTTTCTGAAAACGACACGCCTACGTTGTTATCACCTTCAACTCCCACTGTTCATTTCCGTCATCGTTTACCATTTGTGTCTTTCTTTCTTATACCATCATGTGAACTCCACTGTTTTGTTGAATGTTGCCTCATCACGGTACAAGAATGTGTCGTAGCATTCGACGGCTTACTACTTGGCAATGTTGGAGTGTCCACAACCCACATGAAATCTTACATTATAAACCAAAGTCTCATAGCAGAAATGAAGCAACCGCAACGACCCCCGGAAGGGGAACAATGAAAACGTGCGAGTGTGTCAATTCTTTGGCTTCAAGGTGAAACTGGGACGTTGTTGCCCTGAAAAGAAGTTTAAATTGGCACATTGTTACCTCGACTAACAATTTGCTCTGCGCGGTCATCGCAAAGGCATGTCTTAAATGACGTCATGTACGAAGGACAGTTATTTTTCGCTAGCTAATGGGAGTGGGGAGGGCCTGAACGGGGAATGCCCGTTGGTGGGGCAGTGCTTATGTTAAAGCCACTATTTGATTACGATATTGCTTTGCGGAGGGAGAGGATTGACGGAAAGGGGGAGTGTTACACAAAGAAAAATTGACTGTTGCAGTGAACGACCAGACAGCACCGAGCAAATACTGGGAAACAACCACGGGTCAAACAAATTCCCGGGTGAATCCGGGTAAGATGCTAGTTGAAAATAAGCCATAATTGGAGTTGTTTTGTTGTCTTGGCGAGACTTGTATCGTCGAACCTGAGACCAGTGTTAGGTCTCGGGTGACGAGACGAGACCAACACTTCCACGGTTAATATCAAGACAAGACCGAGACGCCAGAAAGTCGTGTCAACTCAGCGAAAAACTACCGTAGGGACACTTTTCTCGTCAAATTCTGGACCTTCGAAATTTGTGGGTCCTTGCCCTCCGCCCTCCTTTCCCTGCATTTCTTTTCATTTAAGGAAGTCAGAGGAACATGGCTGACCATGGTTCGACTCACCCTTTAACGCTCGAGTTACTCTTTCATAAGACTATTTCCATTTTTATTTCCCCGAGGCCGGATTTTCCTGTACCAAGCTGTCACGAATGCATTATTGGGCTTTTAATATTGACGTAAGCGTCATCAATTATACTGTCAAGGTGCCTCAGTGACATGAATTGTTGTTCAACTTTTGTAAAGCAGACGTTTTAAATGCGCTGAATTCCGCTCCGTATGGATTCGTTAGGAAGGTTTAGTATTCGTATTATTCTGTTGCTATGCGGTAATAGCACGTACTAAAGATGGATAATGCAAAATAATGTGGCCATGGGGACTAAGGGGTGGGAGATTTCACTTATGGCTTGCATAAGCTCATATGTTCAGCACCTGGATATGAGATATGGCCAATCCCTGCCAGTAAATGAGCGTAGGGTAAGAGACAACCAGGCTCTTCCGGTATCTATGGGGTCTATTGTGGCCAATCCAGTATATATCCGGTGTAACAGCCTCATGTTGAATGAGGTACGATTTAATGAAGAATTGGTTATGTAAGATTTCCTTACTTGATTGAGTCCCGTCGGGACGCTAGTTGTCTAGTGTTTCGGCGTTGAGAATTATCTCACTCTATTTCTGGATAAATGAATAACAAGTCAAGTACTAAATACTTGAAATGTCTATAAACTTTAATGTAAATAATGTCTTCTTCATAATTACCAACACACAGTCAAGCATAGCTTCCCCTCGTAGTTACCACAATGTTGAGCCCGACAGGGTTGAGCCAACATTATGTCGGTGATTCGGAGCAAAAACCAAGAATTGGGAATGTAGTCTGAATGCCGCCCAATGGAAGGTGGTGGCTTTATAAGGGGACGGCAACCATCTTCCATTGGGTGGCATTGGGCGGAACAACGTCACACTGACGTCAAAGGACTGGGCTGTTCCTGGAAATCCTCTCTCTTTTCCCGGTATTCTATTTAGTTTTAAAGATACAAGCTACAAACGGAGTCTCGTGGAAAGCCGCTCGACTTCTCAGAACTGGGGTCTTCCCCACTAGCTAACCCTACCCCTACCATTGGATAACACCCTTTGCACACATGCGTAAGTGTTGTCCCAAACAATGCTAAGTAACTCACCTGCCTACCGATGGTTTGGTGTGTTACATCGGTTCAACTCGAGGGGCTACCAACTTTGGTAACCTGGTGTACAAGTGCTTGGTAATCCACAAGTAATCCGAATTATTCCTTGAAAATTACTGGGTAATGCTAGTAATCCGCTGATTTTCACTCACGACAGGACTAAAAATCGGATCAGGAGGGTAAGTTGGCTCGTGTGACATGGGACAGACGACAAAAGTTTGGAGTAATTAAAGAGTCGTCCAGACTCGATGGCCAGGTTAGGCGGCCAGCCCTCCGGGTACCGACTTTTTTTCACGTGACCGATAGAGACCAATGGTGAACGCGTACCACGCATTCCAGAAAAAGGGGTGAAGTTGGACATAAAGAGAGCAAGTGTTTGTTGATCCTGAGGGCAGTCGGGAGTGGAGGAAATCTGCCCATGTGACAACCAACTCCAGACACGACAAAATGTGGGGGGAAACCATTTCTGCCCTTAGGACAATCGTGTCGTGAGTGAAAGTCTTTCCGTCTGACACGAGCTTTAGGTAATTCACAATATTCCAGATAATCAGACAAGTAGGGAACTAAGCAGTAATCCGATATACAGAAAGCTCAGTAGTTATCCTATATACAGAAAGCTCAGTGGAATCCGTAGTATCCCATATAGTAGTCCCTTAATCCAAAGTATTCCGTGTTGTCCTTGTAGTAATCCAGTAATCTGAAATATTCTTTTAGTAATCCAGCTACCTAAAGTATTTCTTGTAGTGCTGCAGTAATCCTTATAGTAATCCGAAATCTACCGTACATTCTTAGCCTGGCAGCCTTGTAATGCGAGTTAACATCAACAGGTAATCCGGTGTTAATGCGTCTGTAATCTTTGGTAATCCACGTTTACAAGTTAATACCTTCTTGGCCCCAACACGGTTGGAGGTTTCGCAGTTAAATCCCCGTTTTTTCCTCTACCACTGATGGATTTCTGCATCTAAAACGTCCTTGTGGTATAAACAAGTCGCAGTATGTGTAAATAAAGTATTGCACCAACTTGGTTGATTATGTTGAGGCTGCGGTTCTTGCTTCCTGATTCCAAAACTTTTACCTTAGCTGTCCTTGGATTCACGTGAAACAACGAAGGAGCGAAGCATGCTCGCAAAAGTTTGGTAGCCAGAGTACCAGAGAAAATCGAGTCTAGTAAACAAAATTGCGTCGTGCTAACAAAGGAATAACGTGCACAACAACTTTCAACACTTACGTTCCAAGCATTCTTCTTCGGCTGTGTCTAGGGATTTCGGTGAAAGATCACTTAACGTCCAAGTCCAGCGCTCCTATCCTCAAACACCGAACTTCTATTGTACCTTGCGTGGTAATGCGCATGCCCAGTGTAGGAAGAAGGTGCACGGTGCGATGCACAAAGTACACTTGATTCCTACTAGTCGTCCAGATAACAGCAGTGCGCCCTGCGTCTATCTGCCCTCTATAGGGTACACGGTGCTTGCAGTGCCATTCTTTCTCTGACAACGGTAAACATTTGGACGAAAGAAATACCTGCTTTCAGCAATTCACCACAGAGGGCGCTGTCGTCGAGTAACGGAAGTGCAAAGCATCATGGAGATCAAAACTATTTAGCGCGTCACTAAAACAAATTGATCACGAAAAGAATACAAAATTAATCGTTTAAAGTGTACCATAATTCAGATTAGGACATTGAAATAATTGTAAGAAAGATGAGAACTGGCTGATCGTTTTACTTAAAAACGGGTTGTCGTTACGAGTGGAACTAAGTATAACGCATGATTTTGTGTTCCGAGAACGCCCGACAAGCGTCTCATCGCCCATTCAGGATGAAGCTTCATCCGTGGTTTATGTTTATTGGAACGATCTATATACAGTTTGAATCGAACACAGAATAAGTTCTTATACTTCGATGATGTCCACGCACGAGTATTTCGTCTCTTTCCGGCGGTATTGTCGATATTACAATGGTTACCATGGCAACGGCGCCGCCATTTTTTATTTCAAGTTTCACCTCCTACGAGAGCCAGACAAGTGCTGCCTTCTGGTGCCGTTGGTGGAAGCAGGTCTTTCTTTACCCGACATTTTCAGAAAAGCGTCACTACCTACTAATCTACCCTGCTTGCAACCTGGGACGATATATTCACGATTGAAGGCGCAGCCTGCATCGATACGTCCGCTTTGCGATTATGGGATGGTAGCCGCCACGATGATTTTTATGGGGTTCACAATGTTGGAGAAACAGAAGTCCGACGAGTAGGGTAAAACACGCATGGCTACAGTTACACTGTGCTACTCTTTGCAAAATTTATCCTGGCACAGGCAAAACTTTGAACTAAGTTTTCAATAGCTGTTCGATTTTAGAAATTGCTATTTGCATCACTTTTAAGATATACAGCGTTTTCACATTTGTGGCAACCTGCTCAATAATGATGCGTTACCTTCATTGCACAGTGAGGGCAGAAATGATGAATTATGTGATGTGTATCCCAGGACGATATATGGTAAACTGCAATATGGTAATCCTACAATATATTTATTTATTTATTTTATTTACAACATTATTGTAACCCACCTCTAAAAAGCATGACAACAATTTCAGATTAAAACAACAATTTCATGAATCTCAATTCAGGCGAGAGCACAGGTGAGAACGGAATACAACCAGGCGCCATCATGGTTTTTTATTTTATGTGGCGGCGCCTACGGTTGTACCCAGTTCTCGCACTCTCCTGAATGAGATTCGTGAAATTGTTATTTCAATCTGAAATTGTTGTCATGCTCTTTATAGGGGAGGTTACAATAATTTTTTCGGCGAATCTCATCAGATCTCATTCAGACGAGAACCGGAAGTTGGCTGGCGCCATGTTGGCGTTATTGACGTCGGCCAAGTGTTGGAAGGAAGGCAGAGTGCGAAGGTTTGGAATGCATTGTTTCTAGTACAGTAGCGTCTCCCTGTTGCAACTCGGCGGTTATAAAATCAACTAAGAAACCAGACAATACAGTGCCTATTATTGCAAGTGTCACCAGACAATTTGGAATATTTTTTCCATGTATGGAGTGAACTAATTATCAACCCGTTAGCTGGGTAGCAGCATTTTAGGATTAGAGGAAACGGCGAAATAAACACATTGGGAGAAACAGGGCTCTACTACAGTATCGTCCGGACCTTAGGTACCAAATCGCATACGCGAATAGATTAGAAAATATGACTGCCGAAAGCGCCACTGATTCGACTGATTTGTCCTGTTGCCGCTTTGTGTCAGCCGAAGGCGTCAGTTACAGTTTTAAAAAATGCCAACGGTTCCTTTCCTTGAAACACTTTCGGGCTATACGAACGTGTCTCTGTTTATTCCAAGCTCAGAGAAATAGCTTCTGACGGTGGCTGAATGGTAACTGTAAAGATGATTTAAAAATAATTTTAAAACTGATAAAAATTTGTCACGCAAATCTGCGTAAAATTAAAATTATTAGCCGTTTAGTCAGTTGCCACTATTTGGCAGTAGATGTCGCGACTCACCAACCAAATCAAATATTAAGTTGGATTTAGCTAATCCTGGTAGCGTTGTTACCATGGCAACGACATCTTTGCCATCGCGATAAAAAGACGAGTCATGGCGTAAAGGAAGTCTAACTTTTCCCTTACCTAGCCCACGTGTAGTAAGGATCAAAATTGAGGTGGTTCATCCATACGAGCGTTTATTTGCTCCAGATGACAGAACGCTCAAGAAATTTGAAAAGCAGGCATCGTACGGTAACTTACGCACGAATGCAAAATTACGAAAAACTAAATACAAGGTCGGTAAAAATTTACATGTCTGCTTTACTTTAAAACCAACGAAATATGTCGAGTGGTGCCAGAATGAAATAAACGCAGCACTCAAGACTCATAGGAGATCATAAAAAGACCCTTTTGTCTCCATATTCTTGTTGTTATGACCCGTAGAGCGTCTACCTCGGCTCCAGACAGCCAAATGTTTAATTTAAGTGCTGTGTGAGAAATAAAGAAGAGCTGAGGGGTGTTGCGTTTTTATTTTATTTTTGTTCCTACTCATGTGCTCTGTAGTTATTTCTTTTGTTACCAGGTGGTGTTGGTGAGGTAAACATTGGGCGTCACTGGCATCTTTAACCCTTGTCGCTGTTATGTGTTGCATCTTTTACAGTAGTGTTGTTGGCGTACGATTGCCGACGTGGGCCGATTTTATTCCGTTTTAAAACCCAAACCTCTGCACGCTGCGTCGAACACTTTATTATTCGTTGGTATCTGCTTGATCAGCTCTCAAATCCACTCAATTCTCAAAATACAGGGTGTCCGCAAATTATTCACCCCATACAAATTATTTTTTACAAAATTGCTGGTGATGATGGCCTCGTAATAAACCTCCACATGCGCCCCTTTTCTTGCTGGGAAAATATCCAGTCGAAAATAGATTTCTCCCCAAACTTTTTTAAGCATTTCTACTGATACCGTATTTGTGACCTGGGTGATCTTGACCTGTAATTCCAGCACAAAAGTTACCTTTCTTAGGGCGCGTTTACGCAGCGACTCGCCTTTGCATTCTCGCAGCTAGAACTCAATCGCGATGGCAAAGGTGACATTGCCATGGTAACAACGCTAAATGGATTAGCTAAATCCGACATCGTTTGAGTAAATACTTGCAGTCTTATAATCCGTGCCTATAATATAAAGAATTCTTCATGACGAAATAATTTTCCCAAACGCTTCTGAACTCACGTCATTTGCTGTTTTCGTTGCGAGGCGGCAGACATAAAACCGCCGCCATGTTGGAATTTGAGGTGATTTCTAGCTTCTAGCTGCGAGAAGGCAAAAGCGAGTGGTTGCGTAAACGTGCCCTTACTTTGTCCTTTATAAAGCCACATGAAAACCAGGGTAACAAGCATGGTATCAGTAGATATGCTTAAAGATGTTTGGGGAGGAATTAATTTTGAACTGGATATTTTACAAGCGACAAGAGAGGGGCATGTTAGGTTTATTAAGAGGCCATAATTACCAGAAATTTTGTAAAGGAAACTTGTTTGAGTTAATAAACAGTTGGCACTTTACAGTTTTACAGTATCTGTTTTCGTTTTTTTTTAAATTTAATTTCTTTCGGGTGGATAATTTGGGGACACCCTGTGTTTTGACTAATTCCACCCGAGTCAACCAATTTCCAGCAAATTTCGAGTAAATTCTTGCTAAATTTCAGTTTTGTCTAAAATTATTAAAGATTTTGGTGGGATTGTGAGCTATACAGTCGGGTGCGATTGATTTGAATTTGTGAGAAATTGGCATGAATAATTTGTTGTAATTATATTACGAAATTCAGTTCAAATCAAATCACATCAAAGCAAGGCATCTCAAACCAAATCATAATTAGAAAACAAAAACGAACTAGTTTGGTGTTGTTAGAGGTAAGGGTTAACTGAACCAAAGTCAAAACAGCAAAGAAACACTAATATTTTTTCCTGTCATGTTTCAGATACCATAATGTTGAAGTATTACGTTAAACAGGAAGGAAAGCCAAATGGGTCGATATGGGATAAATATGGGTGAAACCTATTTACATTGCCTTTTGGACTTAAATGTCAAACTGCCTGAGTGGGGAATTAAACCCACGACGTTTGAAACCAAGTACCGAGGCCCGACCGTTTAGCCATACTGACACGGCCAATTTTCCTAATTTCACGTTTTATTGAGTGTTCCTTTCGGTTTCACTGGTGTGTGATGCGCGAGTTAGCGTTCCTCCAGTGGTGATTGGAAAAGTGTAGCCTATGTTTCATATGTGCGTGTTAAATAATGCCTATGCAGGTTTTCCTTGCTATTGGTCTCAACCATTGCAACCATTCAAAAGAAACACTGCAAATATTAGAAAAAGCGAACCAACAGTTATTTAGTGTATTTCAAAGACTGTCACTTACGCAAAACCAAAATTCGTCCAAGTTCCACAATTCAAACTTGCAAATTTTCGACTATCTACTGATAGTCTTCTTCAGGCAAGAGTCATGAGACTTGCACAACAACAACCACCATGAACTGGACGAATTTTGGTTTTGCGTAAGTGACAGTCTTTGATATGAACTTCGACAAAAGTAATTCTGCCGACTTAACGGTATTTTCGATTTAGTGTATTGTTGCGACCGGTTTCAGTACAATGTAGATTAAATGAATACCCAATTTTCAGATATTTGGATGCCAAAACTTAAAAACTTATTCTGCTAGGGCTCGAGTGAGAACGTAGATAAGACAAATTGTATGAGTATATAGGAGGAAACAATGCTGTAAGACTGCTGTAACAATGGATAAACAACAATTTGCAGTAGGATTCAGTACGAAAATAAAAAAATGGGGTTGAGCGAACGGGGGGGGGGGGGCGAGAAGGAATTAAGGGAAGGGGAGGACAACTACGGGAAAAATAAGTGCAGATACAAACCTACTACAGGACTTGAAATAACACAAACACAAAGCACAGCATCGGATTTAGTACCCAAATGAAAAAAAGTTGGGAGAAGCGAACGGGGGAGAGGGAAGAGCAACGCAATATACGAGTAGTGCAAATAAGTAATGGTGAAGTGAATCCGAGGATGCGCTGATTGAGTGAGCGAAGTGAACGAAAATCGATGTTTATTATTATTAGTTACCTATAGGGAAAATGAATGGCTGCCAACGAAAATACATGTATACACGTAAATCCGTTTTCCCGAATTCTACCTATAAGTAAGAACCTGCTTTATTGAAATTACACATTTCACCGTTATTGGTTAACTCTACTTCTAGATACACCCGTCTTCACCCGTTTTTTGGGTAAAACGGCTTTGTTTCGAATGCTTAGATCATTGAGTAATACATTTCTTATGTTTCTGCACGGAGCACTACTGAATTGATGACCAATTCAATTCATAGGAAGTCATTTTGAGAATTCCTGGAAATGCCAAAAAGCCAATTCTTTGTAAAATTAATTCCATTAATTCATTATCTGGAATTGTCTTTTAACTTTTAACTCATCTCCATCAATTCCGCTAAAATGGAACTGAGTCAGTTTATTCGAAGTCCACAACTGAACGGGAATTGTGGCGTAAGCTATGCATATTGCATCTATTTGTTTGTATGATGAAATATGCAGGATACAACGGTTAGTAAAGGGCCGTTAAACTTGTTCAAGGGCAGAGCAGCCATGTGTTAAACCCGGTGAAAGAACTAACAACCGTTAACACACCTTCACTCCTTCGCTTTATGCGGTAAATAGGATAACCGTAATTGTCTAACGGTTTTACGCCAGCCGGTAAATTACCGCATTTGGGAGGCGCACGTGGAAATTGCCAAGTTTTGAAAACCGATGCGCCTGGTTGTAGGTGTTGTTTGTTAATCATGAGTTTTATGATTTTATAATGAACAATAAATCAAACGGTGAATGATTAAACGAATTCAGACAACTACTGGTGAACACCTGAATAAGTGACTTACATAGGGGATGGGAGGGGGGGGGGGGGGGGGAATTGTTTTTCCCCCCCCCCCAAAAAAAAAAAAAATTCTTGAAACAAACTATTAGTTCTTGGCTTCAACACTTTCTTTTTAAGATAAATCAACAAAAAATAAGCTTCCAAAGTCACTTAGACTCCGTTGTGGGTTGATCGAATTCCCGTAGTCTTGTAAAAAATTGTGCCCATGTTTCGGCCCTTCTTGAATCTGAATGCTTTGAAATATTGTGCATTGTCGAATCTTGGCTTACTTCTGATGTAACGGATAGTATGGTGGTTGGATCTTACTGCTGCAATATTTTGCGCTTCGATGGAATCGATGGGGACTCGAGGGGGAGGTTTCGGGTGTCTATTATTTTCGGGAAAATTTGGACGCCCGTTGTGCCAATCAACCTGCTGACGCTGAGACCTTTATTACTTGTTATCATCTCCTCTTTTACTTGAAGTTCATTGTTTCGTTATATTTCTTCCACACTGCTTTTGTGAGGCTTCTTTCTGTGCTTTCTCTGGGATGATGCGTTCTCAATTTTTTCCACTGGCTCATTGAACAGAATTCTAGTTGTGCTAACAATAACTATCGTCTACATAGCAGATCGTGTAGTTGATGTTAGCACAACTAGAATTCTGTTCAGTGAACCACTGGGAAAAATCAGACTCGAAGTAGAAGCTTACTCCAACAACAGCCAACAAAACACGAGTTATGAATGTTATAAAGAATTTTGTCAATACCGAAAAATGGATTTCGGTTTTTCAGAAGTTACCTGTAAATATTGTGTAGATGTGACGTCACATTCAAGATGGCCGCTCTCATTGTTTGGCTAGAGCTTTTATTCGCATTTTCGTTTGATTATCATCCTGTTTGTAAGTGCTATTGGTAGTATTTTACGCTTTTAAGTTCATGTTCTCATTCTCATAAGTGTCTACGTTCATTGTAGGTGATCAAGGCCCAAATACTGTAGCTTAAAATGAAAAAATCAAGAGTATTTTCATCTGTCAGTGACGCCTTTTTAGTGTACCAATTTCGCGTTTGCTGACGTCACTGCTCTTATTGGTACCAGTCATTGGCTAGTGAAAATCTTAACTGATATTTAGTCAGACTTGCAAAATGGACTGCAAACTAAACATTTGCAGAAAGTACACGGCCGATGTTTTTGGTGAGGGGCAAAGTCTCCTGGCGAAAATTTACGATTTCAAGTTGAAAGGTGGCGTCTTGACTGGCTACTTTACCCCCTCGTTACAAAGGGTGCCTTCCTCACAGTAGGGGAGGGGGGACTTTACACGTCTTGCCTTGGTGATTTTGGACACATTTTCTAAAAGGGTGGGGTGGATGGTTACTTGGCGGATTTGAAAGCCTTCAAGCAAGCAACGGGTGTTGGTGGGGGGAATGTGGAATCGTCCATATCACACTCCACATTCGTTGAAGGCTATGATTTAATTTGAACGTCTCATTTCCTTGGCCATGTTTGGCACACCTAACCGCTAAAGGGTAATTTAATTTTTTTGAATAGAGGGTTGAATTGAACCGACTGGCTGAAATTTAACGCGGTGTGTTCCGCTGAGCCAAGACGTGAAAAAGGCACCATTCTATAGTGGTCACGTTATGGTTCACTTGTTCGATTTTGACCTCTTTTGTGCACCATACCGCTTGTCGTCACGGCGCTTTATAAGAGTATCGATGCTTTAGGGTGCGTTTACGTTGCAATGCCGCCTTGCATTGCCCCAGCCAACAGCTAGAAATAATCCGAGATTTTAACCGACTCGTATCGAGGCAACCAATAACAGGAGTTGAGAAAAGGACTGGGAAAATTGTTTCGTCAGGAGGAATTCCTTGTCTTATGATTTCGCTACTGCACGCATTTTTCCAAACGATGTCATTGTACGAGCACAGTAAGCCTTAAAGTTGCCTTTTCACCTTTTGACTTACTTGATGCAGCGCCGTAGAATCTTCGAGCAAGGACAATGGTGTTAAATTAAAAATGGAACAGCACTATTCGCTGCAGCGCCGCGATGTTCATAACTAAAACGAGATCATGTGACCCACATCAGCCTATGGGATGACGGAGAAGCTGGAACGTAGATGCTGTGTTTAGAATATGGGCAACGCTATCCAAATGGTGAACAGGCGCCTTTAATACTGGACTGAATTAACATTTTGTGCGTCAGTCTGCGTGTTTGTCTGTCTGGGAAACGATAGCTTAAAGGGATATACCTCCCAGCGCCATTTTTCTCGATCCACCACATCAAGTACGGCCCCAAAGGTCTATTTACTTACCGTTAGTCTTTCCCTTGCTAAAAATCCTTTTTTAAATGTGGCGTCTAGGAGATTTTCTGTTGAATATAATGGAACTTTATTTACTAACGATCCGTCACTAAATGATGCATTGCACGCGTACAATAATCATGACGTTTGATCTCTGTCTGTACATGTACTAATTTTCTAATAATTACCATGAGATCTAAAATCTAATAGACTAATGCGGTAAAAATTAAAATTAATTATTCCAATAGATCGCCGAAGCAAAATTATAAGACACTAGCCTAGAAAATTATAAATTGTGAATTTAAAATACGAGAATCATTCCGGTTTGTGACGACACAATCGTTGACTTGATTCTGTCTAATGTACTTTTCACAAAGCCAACCGAGACAGCAGCTATGCGAGGAACGCAGCTACCACCCCAGCAGACCTTGGCTCTGTAATTGCTTGGGTGATGATCTGCGCGTAGCTGTAATTTGGCACGCGGAATGTTATAAGGCAGGTCGGGTGTCCCTTTAATGTTCCCAATTCTGTTTTGGTTTGGTTCACATTTCATGAAATGGGAGGTTTGGTGCACGAGTTGCACGAGTTCGAAGATTAAATTCCTACTGTGTCTCAAATATTTTCTTAGAAATTCGGATTCTTAGTCCATGAAGAATTCGTTTTCTTGCTTTAACTGACGCCGTCCGTTAACAAGCTTTTAGAAAGTTGCCGTTTGCCCAATCTTTCGCTTGCTTCAAGTGGCGCCAAGAGGTGGCAGCACCTACCACAGGTCCTATATGCGTCATGTTAGATGATGTTTTTGGCCGAAAATAAGTAATGGCATGTAGCATTTCTCGCTCGGCCGAGTAACTGCGACGTTCTGAAGTGAATTATACGCCTATAGTCTAGTTGTTCAAGAACGAGTTGCTCTCAGTTCATGATATGGCACGATTACGTCAAAACGCGTCGTATTCGAGATTTGACGAGGAACGCTCCCCCGGAAGCGTTGTTACCATAGCAACGATACCATCGCCATCGCACTGTGATTAGGAACGAAATTCTAGCTGCGAAAATATGAAGAGAGGTTAGTGCATAAATGCGTCCTTATAGGTGCACTAGCTTTCGACAAATCCAACGTAAAAAAAAAAGTTGCTGCAGCGGCTACCTAGTCGCAGCTGGTCTTCTATACATTTCCTCCACTTTTTCAACTACGAATAGTGATGCACCCCTCCATCATGTTCTGCAACAGCGATTTCTATTCTGTAATCTCAAAGTAGTAACCATCACAATTGCCGGTTAAAAATATGTTAGCTTTTGGGCCTAGTTTCATTATGCGTAATTTTCAACTTTTAGGCTCGATTTTTGCGTGGCGTATTAATTTCGTCAGTAACAGCTAGCGGGAAAATTGGGTTCGAGAATAGGACTATTCATTATTCTGATACGGTGTAAAGACTTCCTAGGCCTAGTTTTAGGCCTAATTTTTTATCTGCCGTTTTAATTTCGTAAGTAGCAGCAGCTAACGGAGAAATGGATTCCAGAATAGGCCTATTCATTATTGCAATGCGGTGTAAAGACTTCCTAGACTTAGAGTTTTAGGCCTAGTTTTAGCTTTTAGGCCTAATTTGTTATCTGCCAGTTTAATTTCGTAAGTATAGCAGCTATAGACAACAGGGTTCGTGAGTAAGGCCTATTCATTTTGCAACACGGTGTCCGAGAGTCTTTTTTTTTAATGAAGCTGATGTGTGTCGTTAACTAAATCCTTTTGTTTTATGGTTGCGTGTCTTCCTGTAGTGGTTAAATGCGACGATGAAATGTTATTGTTTCCTTGAGTTACGTCGAGAAAGCGAGAAAGCGATAAGGAAGCAACCATGTTTTAATTTGCCGTGTTTAAAGTCCACTTGACTACCACTGGAAAAAGCAACGGACGGACGGACAAAGTCGTTGTTATCGTCTTACCAGTCTTTTCGGCTGAACAGAAGACTAAAATTGAGCGTGACAACATTCTCATCCCATTTTAGAGCGAATAAAATTTGCATTTCGCTCCCCCCAGCAAGAAACAAGGCATTTTATTTCTTGTAAGCGCCATACCCGTCAAGGTTATGGGCTCACCTTTTTTTGGTTGTGGATTTATGGACCTAGAACGTTCGCCCTTTCGTTCCGAGAAATCATTAATGTTCATAAAAATGATAAAAGTAGTAACCTTTTTTATGCCCTAAAAAGGAGTCGCGTAAATTGAATTTAGATTCAAATTTATGAGTTGGTTTTGGTTAGCGTCGTTTTAATTGGTCTGAAAAATAATGGGATGCTTTGAAAATGATGCGGAGATGCGGAAGTACGTACAGAGCAGCAGGAAGTGACGTCATGTTGGCCGCGGAGCTAGCATGTGGAGCTGTTCTTTGAGCTAGCTGCAAGGGGCACTGGATCCAATGGAGGTAAAAAAAAATAATGGCATCTTTAGTCAAGCCGGTGATGTGACAGTTGGATTTCTTAGGACTAACAAACGTTGTCTTATCCAATCCTTTACGCTTTGAAACATACATTAAATCGGATAAATAAAAGATTCCATTTGTTGAAAACTGCAGCAGCAGCAACTAATCCCAAAAATACCGCTTTCACATGACTGGCTTGACAAACTATACTAATGTTTTGACTCCGAGTGTCCCTTGCAGCTATCTCAAAGACTGGCTCTGGATGTAAATAGCTGAACAAGTTTGTTGATTAATAAATAAGGTCCTCGATGAATAAGGTCCTACTTGGTCTTGGAAAAGTCCTTACAAAAGTTTTATTGGTTTTGGAAAAAGTCCTTTAAATTTAAACTGCTTGAATTTCTTGTGTGAGATCATGTGCGAAAATTCTGCTTACCTGAATTCTCGGATCCAATTCTGAATCCCAGTTTTTTTTTTTTAATCCTCCTCCTCCGCTCCATCAGAATTCCTGGTTGTTCCCCTGCTCTGGTGACCACTTGAAAACGTATGTACGCAAATTAATTAGGTGTACGTATTTGAGTGCCAGAGGCGTCTAGTTCTAGTGGCAAAATAAAATGGTGTACAAAAATAGAAAATATCGAATTCGTTCTTGGAACTGTTTGAAAATTCTGTGCCCGTATGTTTTAAGCTGTTCTTCAGTTGATGTTTTTAACCCCAGAAGGAGTCAGAACCGATATTTATTCATTCAGAGCCAGCGCAATTTGAGCTTTGTTTGTGCCGCCCGGAGAGACCGAACGACGCGAGTAGAAGCAGCCTAGCGTCAGTCCTGGCTCGTGGCTTTTTTTTTTTAACAGGCTAAGTGGATGTTGGTTCGAATCCCGACTAAAGTACATAAAAATTGCTGGGCTGAGATTCCGTCGTATCATTCTATACTAGGGCCTCGGTGTGTCTTTTTACGGTTAAGAGTGTTTAGGTCTACCTGTTGGCCTAATTTAAGGTCAGACCAGTTTAGGTATTACGGGCGCAAATAACCTATGTGTTGCCGTGCCCTTCGTTCCAGTGGCCTATATAAAGTTATTTTCTGAGGAGGGTTAAATTTGACGCCCCCATTTACGTTCCTTGCTAGAAAACGTACGACCACTTTATTTGTATTGTAGCCTGCGATTATTTTTATCGTTTTACGTAATGTTGCTTCATAGAAAAAAGTTTTGAAGATAGCGAGAAAAAAACGGTTTCTAACGGATTCTAACGATTTTATGCCTATTCGGCTCTTTTTTTTTTTT
>JAHWFP010027950.1:36940-57078 GCA_023313725.1 Lithobius niger
AATTTGCTGCACTGATGTAATTTGCTGCACTGATGTAATTTGCTGCACTGATGTAATTTGCTGCAGTGATAAAATTTGCTGCACTGATGTAATTAGCTGCAGTGATAAAATTTGCCGCGCTGATGAAATTTCCCACGTGTGAGTTGAGGTAAGAAGTGGATTCAAATTGTATAAATTATGTTTTGTGCTCGTGATGGAAAGAAGGTAGTATGTTCACATGTTTCTATTGTAGTCTACGCCATCTAGAGGCGTAGATGTGAATGACTCTGGTAGGCTGTGAGCTTACGAAAAATCGCATGTTCGTATGCCATAAACTAAATTCGTAGATTTGTTTGATTCACAGGTTGAGCTATCACTTAAAAAAAATAAACCTTGAGGATTTTTTGGCTGTAATACATTGCCGCAAATACAGGGAGGAGGAATACCCCCCCCCCCTATAATCCCCCCCCCCGCATCCCCCTCAAATAAAAACAAGAAACCAAGAGTGACGTAACGAATCTTGGAATAAAATCAAGCTATTCGCTATTTTCTTGAAAACGTCTTTTTATGAAGCCATACGTTACGTAAAGCAAGAAAAATAAAGTGGCCATAGGTTTTCTAAAGGAGGCGTCAAGGGTGACGTAAAATTTGCCCTTCACCCAAAAAAGACATTTCTTCACCGCCACTGCTGTATGAAGTCGGTAATTTGTGCGTTTATCACGCAGCTCTCATCCAGATTGTAGATTTCGTGGACGCATGAGAATTTTGTTTTCTTTCTTCAAAACGATTCTTAACCAGATTCTACGTCAGATTTTGTTTGCGAGGTATTTAACAGTCAATGTTTAAATGTTAAAATTGTGAATATTAAAAGTGTAATTTTGATATATAGTTTTCGTGTTTAGAACAATGTGTTTTCGTCTATATTTCAACCAAACTAATTGCTTCAGTGTTGGTTTCGTTTGCTTCAGTGTTGGTAATGCGGATTGAGCAGGCCGATCATTAATCATTTCTGAAACGATCGTTCACGAAGCTGTACGGAAATCTCCGAATCCTGACGAGAAGCATCTTCGTGCTTCCGTAAAAGTCCGACGATTCGCGATTGTGACGTCATTGCTCTAATATGGGTGTAACTAGAATGAAAGCAAATTCTTTCCTTTAAGTGAGATCCTACTATCAAGATCTGTGGTGTGCCGCAGGGCTTTGTTCTAGGACCCCTGCTCTTTTTGTTGTATATCAGTGATCTACGTGGTGCTGTTGTCAGCCTGTGCAATCCATTTGCTGATCATGTAAAGATCTACCATCGTATTTGCTCCTTCATGGACAGGGATTCTCTGTAGAAGGACCTTGCCAAGCTCGAAAGGTGGATTCTGGGAAACAAGCTTTTCTTTAACGTTGACAAGAGTGTTCTGTCCTTCACCTTGGCAGATCAAATGCTAAATATGAGTATACTGTTAATAATACGATTATTAGTAATGATGAGAAGGCAAAAACGTTGGGGATTACCTTTACTAGGGATTTCGTTGTGGTCACCCAATGTCATACAGCCACTGGCAAGGCCGACGGACGAGATGCTTAGCAGAAATAGAAGTGGTTTTCAGTATCTGGACGAAAGAACCATGCGGTTGCTTTATATTACCTACTTAGTATTAAAAAAACGCTTAAGCGTATAAAATGTTAGCGTGAGCCTTAAAAAAATTAATGCTGTGAAGGAACAGATTCACGATAAAGACATGTACGCCATCAGCGTTCCACTAATACATGTAAAAGAATCCCCAGCGTCCCAAAAAAAACAAAAAAACAAAATAAAACAAAAAATGGCACTCAAGCAATTCTGTTTCTCACACCCAACGTTCTTAACTGCTTCCTACCCCGCTTTTTTTTTTATTATCGTTTTAAATCCAGCCGGAAAAGAAAGTTTGTGATTTTATAATTCTCACACGTCACAACTGAGGTTGCCAACATCGGAGGAGTGCCGATTGTGCCAGATTAGGTTTTAGGAACATGTTAAAGTAATCTTTTAAAGTAACTTTGCCAGTAAAGGTGGAGTTTTTTTAATCAGATGCCTACTATTTGGCATTAATCTGATAAGGGTGCCCCCTCCCCCCTTCTGCCATTAGCGTCGTTCCTGATGGTTTGTCAGTCAAATTTATTTCTTGTGTGAAAAGTGATTCACTCGGATTGGACACAGACAAACTGGAGACAGAAACCAGAGAGAGAGGACCAGTGCAGTGCAAGCAATTTTTGCCAGAAGGGGGCGCTGAGCAAGTGCTGTTCCACTTCCTGTTAATTGTTGTATTACTCCTTCCTCTTTGTCTACTGGCGGGAGGGATGTCCATTATTGTGGTTGACGACATCTTAATTTCTACTTCAAAACTGAGAAAACAATGATGAACGAACAATGACAGCTGGTAAAATACTGGAAGGTGATTTTGACCGTCTAATATGTGCAAAGGGTCTTGAAATTGTTTTTATGTTAGCCTTGAAGAAAAGATTTCCGGAAAATTGTTCGCCGGAAGATGCTTTCCGGAAAATTGCTCACAGAAAATTGCTAGCTAATAAAATTGCTAGCCCGAAAATAGACCGTGCGTTTAATTGCGCTCCACACTTTTTTTTTAAATTATAAAACGGGGTAAAAATGCAATTGTTTTTCAAGTAAAAATATTTCGTACGTGAATCCCTTAAGTGCAGTAAAGTGCAAGATCAACCACTTGATAACCCCCCCCCCCCCGACCTACAAACATAATAATATGTGATATAATCTACATATGATTTTTACATATGATTTTTATGATGTTTTTATGGAGCTTTTATTATTCATTTTTTGCTTGCTTGTTTAATGTAGTGACATCACATTATGTTGGGTGATATTTAACATTCTTTTAAAAAAAATCTTAATTAGTGATTATGTGAAACAATTGGCCATTTCCCCTACCCTGCATGTCCTACACGTCTGGCGATGCCATCGGGGATCTCTGTGTCCCTGGTAGGTCTAACCTTGGTGGTAAGGCAGTCGTGACCCTACCCACCCAATCTATTCCAATTCATTTGGCCATGCTATTTTAAACTTGTTTTATGTTTAATTTGTACGCATGCTTTTATTATTACTTTTGCACTTTCATAATCCCATTAATTGCTTTTTGTTATACCTCCCCTCGTCCTTCTATTTTGTGTATTTACTTCTGCCCCCTTTTTAGGCTGGCAGTCAGTGACACACTGGGTACTTGCCAGTCCTGTTGCTCCAGCAACAAATTATTATTATTATAATCCTGGATGCAGGCTAAAAGGAAGGCTAAAACAAAAGGGAAAACCACTTCTACCCTTCTCACTCCCGCATTGAAAATGCACTCTCGCACTCTACCTACATGGAAACAGGAGGCAGGCATGAGTGGTCGATCAACTCAATAAAGGTTCAATCTGACAAGTCGTCGGGCCGAACAATCACTTCTCCCCTCCTCGCGCCCGCATTGCAAATGTGCTCTCCCATTCTACCTGCATTGAAAGAGGAGGCAGGCATGAGTAGGCGATCAATCCTACAAGTTGTCGGGAACAGTGCCGGGGAAAATGCCACGGGAAATGTGTTCGTAAACTTAATTCATGACCGGCCCCGTCCACAGCACGGGCTTCCTCTAGTATCATATAATATAATGTACTATGAAAAACAAATCTAAATTTTTCTGGTGGGAAGGAGCCACCTGTACACAGGTGAAAGTACAGGCTGATTACGGGAATAGAGAACTGGTAAATTACTTGCGAGGTATATAGTACAATTTTACATTTTAAGCGTTACTGGATGAGGGCATGTCTTGATAAATTCCTTTATTATAAAAAAAAATGGGGATGGGTGGGCTTGTTTTCGTTTTAATGAAATTTTAACAAATCTTGTACATGATCGCACTTAACGAATTTATGTCGGAAATATTTTTACACGATGTGTACTTGAAAAAAATACTTTTCACCATAGTTGTAAATTTAAATTTAGAAAAAAAGTTGCACACCATATGTCCGTAAAATCCATCTTGTTAAGTTTTAAGTGGGGGTTTCAACTTCCTTTTGTCACTTTATTTTTAGCCTATTTATTGAACTTTGTTCATTAATGGCGACGATCAGGCCAAACCGAGTACCTACTTTTTTTTTTACTGGTCCATAAAATGGCACTTGTAAAACTTTTTAGAGAGCTGTAAATTTATAAAATTATCATGCCGCCCGAAATAATTCGCATTTTCTGATTTTTCGAAAGATAAAAAAGAGCTAATAGCTAAAACCTAAAAACCCGTTTCGGTATTTTTTTTTTCTACAGCTGATTGCTCCCTCGTTGGTTTAGCTTGGCTGTGTTCCAAATGCTTCAAGTTCTGTTTGCTTTTTGTAAGGTGCTTATCAGGATATATTTTTTTTATTGCAGATAATGGAGTTTTTGAGGTAATCTGCGGGATATTAAAGCAGCATCTTCAGTCTGGGCTAGATGAAAGGTAAGAACAATAATCTTATTTGCTTTAAAAAATGCTGAATGAAGTTTTTCACTTGCAATACAATGGACGGGCTGCTTATTGTTGATGGTTGAATGCAGTTTGGGTTTGAGGAGTGTAGTGCGGAGTGCAGTGTTACAGTGCGTTGGAGTGTGTTAGGGTGTGGCGTTAAGATTGGCTGTAATAATTATGTTGGTTATAGGGCGCAAAGCTTTGGGCCAGGGCCCTGCAATAAAATAAAATTAAATCGAATCGACTTTAAGGGTGTTTTTGCCCTCAAATTCGGGACCTTGGGACCTTTTTGCCCTCAAATTTGTGACCTTGAGGATATTTATGCTTTCAGATTCGATACCTTCGGCTATTTTTGTCCTAAAATTTGGGATCTTGGAGATATTTTTGGCCTCAGATTCAGGACCTTGGGTTATTTTTACCTTAAGATGGGGAACATTGTTTGCCTTCAAATTTGGGACCTTAAGGATATTTTTCCCCTCAAATTCGGGACCTTAAGGATATTTTTGCTATCCGATTTGGGACGTTAGGACATTTTTGTCCTAAAAGTTGGGATCTGGGGATATTTTTGCCTTCAGATTCAGAACTTTTAGGGCACTTCGCCCTCATATTCGGGGCATTGGGATATTTTTGCGCTCAGATTAGGAACATTTTTTGCCTTCAAATTTGAGACCTTAAGGATATTTTTGTCCTCAAATTCTTGACCTTAAGGATATTTTAGCTCCAAGATTCAGGACCCTCACATTTGGGACCATGGGGAAATTTTTACCCTCAGGTTCATGACCTCATGAAAGTTTTTGCCCTAAAATTCGGGACTTAAGGATATTTTCGTCCTCGAATTCGAAAGCCTTGGGGATATTTTCGTTGGGGTTAATTTTGCCCTCCGATTCGGAACTTTCTGAAATGTGCCCCGTCGTACCATCCCGTAGGCCTATACAACATAGAAAGTAAATAGTTAGCACTGCCTGGGACATAGAAACAACTCGCTTTCTTGTCATTGCATCTTCTTTAATCTTTAAATAAAAAAAAATACCAAAATCGTTGTTGCGGAACAAGGGTGGAGAGAGGGAGGGAGAAGGACGGCCGGAACAGCCCAAAATTATCGGTCACTGCGGGGCAATTACGTTTTAAAATGTATAATTCTTATTCTTAACCCAAGTGTGTAAAATTGTCCCTGTCTGGCGGCGTGGGACGGAATAAACGCGCTAATTATAAAGCTACAATGAGTAGATATTATGTTGTCACCAGGCGTGTTATTAGCATATATTGTGGTATGGGCCTTTCCGTCGCCAATTATAATATCCCAGGGTCAGCTGGAATTGCGAAAACACCCTTTTGTTACTAGAAATGGATTTTAGTTGATGTTTGAAATAAATGTTGTGAGGGAGAAGAAAAAAATGATGTTTCATAAGCGGTCCACGATGGTGACTCAAGTTCTGGCAGGGGGGTTTCCTTTTGACGTTATGTTGTTTCTGAAGGGAATCGTGATTCCTTTTTGTTTCACTTCACGTTTACACCGCCAGGTGGCTTGAACGACACTAAATATGTGCGCGGATACCGCCTCTTTTTTTTTGTATACCAGTACCGGGGTAGAAGGAACGTAATAGGCCTAAAAACAATGGTTTTTGTAGTGGCTGCGTATGTAGGTCGCGTGGTGTGACGGGTATATTTTAAAAGGTTCGGGCACGCCATTGGTTAATCCGATCACGTGATGCGCCGCTTCGTCGCAACATGGCCGCATCGTTACGAAGTGCGTTTAAAGCAGAAACTCGTCCTCTGCCGGTGAAATTCGGGCCAAGGCAACTGCCCAAATCGAACCGACGGCAACGACGAAAGAGTGGTGGTTTGACGCGCTTCCAATCGAAGCCGTAACGCCAGAAGGCTAAGGACAATTTCGCTAGGCAAATTCCATTATGAAAATCCTAGAGTAACACATACAAGAACGAGCAACAACGCAGAAAAACAGCCAAAAGTACAAAAATTTCATTTATTTATACATTATCTTTATATTGGCCTGACAGGCTGGGATAAGTAGCGCAACAACAAGGGAGGACCGAAAGCAGAGCCCTGCGGCACTCTGCATGTATTGGTATACTTTCAGAAATGATTCTGAAAGAATAAGATTTAAACCAGCCTTCGGTTTTTCCATGAACTAATTCCTGAGCTCATGGACGAGAAAATAATGAATAGCAAGAGTCTAAAGCTTTGGCAAAAGCTGTTTGATTCCTTTCGTCTATGGTTTCAAAAACGTGATCTCAAAGAGCAAAGGTTTAACGGTTGGATTTTCCCGCAAAAACCATGTTGTGTTACGACTCGGATGATAAAATTGTTTAAAATTTGTTAAACTCTCGAATAATTTTGATGGGTAAGATAGAAGGTGAAATAAATCTACAATTTTCTATTTTGGTGGCATTTCCTTTTGTTGTGAATCGGTGATATGTTTGCAGCTTTAAAAAAGACTGACGGGATCGTAAGCCTCAACCTGAACTTCCATGAACTTTAAATTTGAAACTTTGAGAGCCTGCAGGTTTCCCCCAGAATTGACGTAGACCAACGAAATTCGGTATTTGCGTTTGCACCGTTACTATTTCACTACACTGAAAATTTTAATGACAACAATTGAACCGTTTAATCTCCTCAGCATGGTCATTTCTATTGTTGTTGTTTTTGTTTTTGTTGTTAGGACTATTTGCCCTCATCTGGAGATCGAACCAATAATTCGATTTTCAATTTTTATAATTTAAAATGTAGGTATTAACAAGGACCAGGGTTTTTCAACGCTATTTTAAAGTGACTACAATATTCTTGTTGTTGTTGTTCTTTTTGGGAAATTTAGTCTCACCTAGCAATCAAACCAATGAACTGATGTTCAACTTTTATCGCTTAAAACGTAGGTATGTACAAGGCCTAGTGACTTTTGAACGCTATTTTAATGTGACATGAAATCAGTATTCTTGTTGTTGTTCTTCTTGTTGGGAAAATTTTTTTCACATAGATATCGAACCGGGGAACCGATTTTCGTAGGTATAAACGGCTTATGGCTTACATCGTAGTATATAAACACGGACCAGGGCCCTTTGAATACTATTTTATTGCGACTGATTATTGCATAATACCTTCATCTCAATTATCTCATATCGGAATTATCACCTACCAAAATTCTAGTTATTTATTTTATCTGAAATATCTATAAGAAAAAAACAGATATTAGTATTAAATAAACGCGTAACCATATATAATTCGGATGTAAAAAAAAACTTAGTGTCCTAAAAGAACAGAAACAGAAAAAGACGTGTAAGCTCTCAGTGTCGCACTAAGACATGCGCAATGGCTGTTTGCCGTGACGTCACCATGAGTTAGCCAATGACGAACGAGAACAACGGCTGTTTGGCCGTCTGATTGGACTAGCCCAGTCACGTGATATGCACGTCACAGCAAATAGCCATGGCATGTGGTATAATAAATGTAAATAAAGCTCAGCTCTTTAAGCCTTAAAAATCTTAATTTTCTAAAGGAACAAAGACAAGGGCGACAAGTAGGTTGGTGTGAAGTGCCACCTTGTATGAGTGAGTTATTGTGGCATCGTGGGTTCCCAATACACCACTGCCCCCCCCCCCTGTAAATTGAAAATTAAATATATCGTGAAACAATAACAATATTCAACGAGATAACTCTTTATGAGTTAGTTACACATCAATGACCTTTCAATTTAAATATAAGTTATTAAATTAAACTTAAAAATCCTAATTAGTTATTTTTGAAAATAAATACAGGTTCAAACAACATAAGAAGCTCAATAAAATATAAAGCATGAAGCTGGAGTAATTTAAAGTTGGCATTTATCCGAAATCTTCTATTTTCAAAATTAATCTCTTCTCTTCAGGCAGGAAATCGGAAATAATAACCAGTTCTGAAAAACAAAACGAGAAGATGCAGAAAATCGGAAAATGATTATGGTCACAACAATGAGTTAATTATAGTGATTTCACACGGAATAATGTTTGCGTGCTATGCCATGCCATGCCGCACCCGCGGATTTCACACGGAATAATGTTTGCGTGCCGTGCTGTCCCATGCCGCGCGCAACCGAGCCACCACGGCCGCTACGCAACAACCGGCCAGGCCGGGCCATCACGGGCTGGCGCTCCTCGGCTCGCTTTAATTATTCCGTCTGAAATCAGAACGCGCGCCGTGCCGCGCTTGCTGGAAATGCTAACAAAGCTTCATTGTAGTTACAAATTTCCCGTCACCGGTTGTTGTCAAAACAAAAAGGCTGACAACAGCCACTTATAATTAAACCGTCTGAAATCAAGTCGCGCTGGCCCTCCAGAATCTGCTAAAGAGGGTTGGCCACGTCCGGGCCCAAGACGAATTATTCCGTGTGAAATCACTACTAAACGTAACGTTCAAGGTTAAGATTTGTGGGTCGCGTCAATTCATACTGCGATCGCTTGAGATGCCTCTCACTGGCAGGCTCTCTAGAAAGGTTAGGAGAAGAGCCCTTAAGCCCCTGGGCGGAGAGTTTGCCGTTCGAACAGTTTTGGATTCGTAGACGAACGTGGACTAGTGTTATGCTCTATTAGGTTTTGCAGTGTTAAACAAGGTGTTGACATTGGTGGCGCGACACTTGAAAGCCGTGTTCGAGAACGAGCATTTCCAGGCATTTGAACGGGCTCATCTGCTTGCTTGGACTTGCAGCAGGCTCTGGCTGCGAGACGTCAGACGTCGCATTACGCGTGTCTGGGAAGTTTAGACTAGGATATACAGGAAGCAATGGAGGAAACGGAGATAAATTTCGTTGTACAGTAGATGTCAATGGTGGAATCTAGGGATCTGATTGGCAAATCGATGGAAAATCAACAGGTGCAATAATAGCGTCAATGTATTTTACTTTGCCATTTTTTTAATCTTAGAGTTAACAACCCCTAAAGATTTAGCGATTTCACCTAGCCAAGCGCGCAAGGTGATAGCCGCGTCAATGGGTAAGGGCACGTTTACGCAACCATTCGCTTTTGCATTCTCGCAGCTAGAAGCTAGAAATCACCTCAAATTCCAACATGGCGGCGGTTTTATGTCTGCCGCCTTGCAACGACAACAGCAAATAACGTGAGTTCAGAAACGTTTGGGAAATTGTTTCGTCATGAAGAATTCTTTATATTATTGGCACGGATTATACGACTGCAAGTATTTACTCAAACGATGTCGGATTTAGCTAATCCATTTAGCGTTGTTACCATGGCAATGTCACCTTTGCCATCGCGATTGAGTTCTAGCTGCGAGAATGCAAAGGCGAGTCGCTGCGTAAACGCGCCCTAACTCTACATCATAAAGTCAGCATTTTATAATCTACTTCGAAAATTTTCAATAGAATTAACTTCAAGACCATGGATATTAGATTTAAAGCTGGATCAAGAACTAAGATTGTTATGAACTTGCGTAAATATTGGAATTATTTTCAACATATAAGTAGCTTTTTTTTTTTACTGTATCTACGGTTGCCTTTACTTTTACCCAATTACTTGGTTTTCCAGAAATTACTTTAGTGACCTTTTAAACCGCACACGTCACATACGTAATCCTTGTACTTACACTGTGGACGGATATGCCCACGTGTAGCACAAGTATGACATTTGATGCCCGAATGGTTATTTTTAGGTCCCCTACGATCCGAGCTAACTTTAAAACTGTTAACATTGAAACCAAATTTAAACCCAACTGCATTTTTATCTATAGCTTCCGTGGTTGAGGTGAATTTACATGCGTCTTCAAATGACAAATCTTCAGCTTTAGTTAGTAATTCTTTTTGTGAAGCCTCGGAAGCGATGCCTGCCGCAAAGCTTCCTTAGAGGAAAAATACCAGGGTATTTACAGTAGCTGGTTAAACATTTCAGTTTGCTAATATAATTAGTTAATGATTCACCTGGTCCGCTCCCGGATCTCTCCAGGAGGAGGGTCCAAGTTTACTTTTACAAAGTCAACCAACTCGTCAAATATTTTCTCACAAGGCTTGTTAGGTGAGCATTAACTATTCATCAAAAGATAAGTCTTTTTACCGATACTCGGGAGTAAAGTAGCTACTTTTGTTTTTAGGAACATTTTCTAGGCTAGTGTCTTATAATTTTGCTTCGGCGATAAATTTTAATTTTTACTGCATTAGTCTTTTAGATTTTTGATCTCATAGTAATTACTAGCAAACGATTAAAATTAGTACTGCGCACACACAGATAAAACTTCAAGGTCATTGTTGGCGCGCAAAGCAAAAGTTCCATTATATTCAACAGAAAATCTCCTAGACGCCACATTTTAAAACGGATTTTTAGCAAGGGAAAGACTAACGGTAAGTAACTAGACCTTTGGGGCCGTACTTGATGTGGAGGATCGAGAAAAACGGCGCTGGGAGGTATATCCCTTTAACAAACGAACATGTTTAAAATCACGAAGGGCCAGCCAATAAAGACAAGAAGAGACGTGGTCAACACGTTGACGCCACCTGACAGACGAATGGAGATGCAACAGTCGAGTGTTCGAACAGCAGGTTATATACCAGATGACCGAAGTTTGCGTAATCACGTGACCGGAGCTGTCAATGATCATAAAAACCAGAAAACACTAGAAGCTTAAAGAAAATAAATAATTTAGTAAATTTAACAAGCTAACTTAAGTCAAACAGGTAAGTTTATTTATTTAGTGTTTATTTAGTGTTTATTTCGCGTAAGATGATGACATGCATGATGACGCAAAGCCCCGCGATTGACGAGCAGGTAAGTCATGACGTACACGCGCGAGCAGGTGGATTTGGACTCAAGGCCGATTTAGATAGCTTAAGTTATAAAGGCTGGGAAATCGAGGAGCAATCAAGCAAAGAGTTGCCAAAAAAATGTAAATATCGGGCGGAGTGCCATCGGAAGCCCGATAGTGACGACACAATTTTTTGCGTTGACGGTGTTTCGTCTGCTAAGCCCAAGGCCAACTGAGATAGTAGCTGCGTTCCTCGCAGCTATAGAAGCGCAGCTACTATCTCATTTGGTCTTGTATTACTACGCCGAGTCTTGCGAAACGGTGCGACGGCAAAATGCGCGGATGGAGATCTGCGCGTGGCTGTTACAGGGCAAGCAGGAATGTACCTTTTAAACGCGAAGTCAAAACAACGGCGTGCGTATTTCCTTAACGATTGGCGGCCTGTAGGTGGGTGGGTGGCGGAATGTTCTTGACAAACGCTGACACGCAAACGGGCGGAAAGCTCAGTGGTGAGCAAATGGAAAGCCCCATTGTGTAGCACATCCGATTGTGATGTCGTCCAACCCAATAATTGCCGCTTTTTGCCTGCATTTTATTGTGCAGTTGCTGTACTGGGACGGCCTTGCTGTATTTACTGGGACGGTCTTCCACAACCAACTTGGATTAAAAAGCAAGTATGTGATATCAGGAGAAATCGATCTTTCCTTTTTCATGGTAGGCCTATGTTTACAGTGTTTAAATATTTATTATTTACCGTCATAAGGTACAGGCAAACGTACGATTTTTATTTTGCAGGTTTTTACCGAAACGCAATATTACTATAATCTCGTGTTTTTTTTTGTTTTTGTCTTGTGAGCGTCCAAACGTTAGGCCCAATAAGATGATTCACACCTGTTCAATAATAAGTATTTAATATTCTTTGCATCCGAAACGGCTGAGAAGACATACCAAAAATTACACCGGTTCAGCGACCAAAAATTAGTTAAAGAACACCACAAATTAAAACATGATTGCTTCCTTGTAGCTAATAGGCTAGGCTTTCTAGACGCAACTCAATGAAATAATAACATTTGATCGCCGCATTTAACCACTGCAAAATACATGCAACGGTAAAAACAAAAGAATTTCGTTAACGACACACATTAGCTTCATGTAAAATAGTCGCAACGCTGTGTTGCATGGATGAATAGGTGTACGCTCGAACCAAAGGGACCATAAAACTGGATTAGATTTTCCATCTCGTAATTGCTAAGGAAAAAAAATACATTTGATCAATTCGGACCAAAAAGGTGTGATATCTATCCCAAAACGAAACGTGTTAAATTACCCCCGCCAAGGTTTTCGGCCGTTTGAAGTCGTGGTGTCAAACGCCAAGCTCTTTCGCCAAGTTAATCCCACCGACTAAGACTTCAAACGTTAAATGAAATAACTTGAAAATGACGCAGTTATCAAATTTCATATATATTACATTTAACCTTTGAACTATTTATTACTCGGTGGCATTAACTTGGCGAAAGAGCTTGTCGTTTGATATCACGACTTCAAACGGCCGAAAAGCTTGGCGGGAACCTTAACAAGTTTTAGTTTGGTAGATAACTACGGTACGGTACGGCAGCGGGGGACTCTTCACCATCTTCATATCATCAGTCTTAAAACATCAGTCTTACGATTTTGTGCAAGTCTTTGCATCATAAAGATACATCTTGATTCTTTACATTATTTAATTCATCGCTGGCTGATCACAATGTCTTACCAGATTTAGTCATTTTCCGGGCCCCCCCCCCCCCCCCTCCTTCATCCGCTGTCTGAATATGTACAAAATATGAAGTTATGGAATAATAGTATACAGCCCAAGTTTTCGGCAATAAAAGTACTGATATACATAAAATGGCTGCCACCAAGCTTCTGGGCTCGAGCACTTACACTGAAACTCAGCAAAATATCAATTCAACTGCAGTGATCGTAGTTGGAAGGATAAAGTTGGTGGCAGCCTTTTTTGTTTTCTTACATCATTACCGTACTCTGAATGTTGAACACTTGGTGGTTTTTTTCCTCCTCTTTGGTTTTTGATTGTGATATCACTTCTTTTGTTGTTTAGTTTTTTTCGCACGTTTACTGTATTTCTGTTGGGCGTCGTTTACGTGAGAACACACGGGTTTCTTGTTTTAGTTAGCATTGAAATTTTTACATTTAAAACAGCATTACGAAACATTGGTACTTCCATGAAGTACGTTGTGTAATGCAAAAGGTTAAGATTAAATTATTAATTTATTTGTTAGACATTTTGTTTCAACAGTATTTTTTTCTGAAGATCTTGTAGGTTGCTTCCGACGAATTCGACTTAAATATTCAAAAAACAATCAAATTACTATTAATGTTGTGCATTTAATTTAATTTAATCTTTGTCGTTGCTGGTTTAAACTTTGAATAAATACGTAGGCAATGTTTTCCTCCTTTTCCTGATTTAATTTTTGTTTAAGGCGAGATTTTCGTATCTCGGGTTATTAATATTAATGTCTTTAAAGTATGTTGTTGAAGTATGTAGCTTCGGGTTAGAAATCGCCGAGAATTCCTGAAATTTTGCTTATGTTTACCCGTTTTAAAGGGACATAAATCCTTCGGGCATGTCATGCGACCCGTTGAGAAAATAGCGCTTGCAACATTGACACAGGTTAGAGGTCTCAGAATCATCTCGCACGAAAGAAAGAAAAACAAGAAAATGACTGTGTTAGCAACATTTGCAGACGTTTGAACTAGTGTCGCAAAACCGAGTCGTACAGGAAAGCCACCATGGATGCATGTACCTTTAAGTCGTATCTTCAACGTAATAACGAAAAACCATGGAAAGTGCTTTGAAAATGATGGAAGCGTTTTCAAACCTGAAAAATACTCGAATTTTGTCACGTGATTTGAAAAACGACTTGGATTTTAATTGTTTCGGTAGTCTGCTGATTTGGCGCTAAAATTTATTAACGGTTCTCATGATTCCTGCTAAAAAACGAAATTTATAGCAAAAAAAAAATGCTCCATTAGCCCGCATTTTGTTGTGAAGCATTAGCCTATCTACTTTTTAATGCCTGGCGCAGTATTTTTTTGAATGCACGTTTTTACTCATATGACACGCGTTTATATGACTTAGATTCTTTTCGAAGGCGGTAATGTGAATGGAGCTCGAGCTGATATGGTCATTGGATCCTGATAGGGTTTGGCGAAAACGCTGACACGTGATCGGATTTTTTTAGACTATGGCTTAAAAAAGTTTCATGCGCTAAAGGTAAAAACCCATCACGTCAGTTTACAACGTTGATTTTCGTTGGCTTCACTCACTCAATCAGTGCGTCTTGTGACTTAAATCGCCGGGTGCATGGTTTAGAAACGTCGTTACATAAAATAATTTTTCGCTTGCTAATAATGTTAGTTCCTTGATGACACTCATTATGTCAGGTAGGGGAATGCTGACTACAATGGGGAAAATGAAGAAGATTTTCTAGTTAAGTATCAAAATATTTACAAAGTTCGGTTGCTGGGAATGGAATGGAGGATAGGATAGTATTGTTAGCTAATAGCTGATGTAATACAATGGTTGGCATGGGAAAGCTCGTCGTTACATTCCTGTACAATTCGCAATACAATCCATTGTTGTAACAATGAGTATCTGCTTGTTTGAGCGAAGGCGAACCGAGAGACGAGATCTGGATTAGATGGCAGATTGCGAGAAGTAGCCATAGTATCATGTAATCCAGTATTAACTGACGAGAATAATATTAACATATCTCAGATCTATCCCTACGACGTCATAATGGGCGCACGTTTCCGTAAAAGTGAAACGTTTTGTTGGCTAGTTTTTGCTCTTATTTATTTTGAGCACACATGAAACTACAACAAATAGAGAAGAAGCATTAAAGTAGTGTTCCTTTAAAGGTGCCTATTCGCTGAAGGACCAGCTGCAGCATTCAGCGCCGTCTACCGTTATTTAGTTCTACGTAGTACTTGATTTCAACAAGCGAAGAAATGCGCAATGAATTTTTGTTTTTACACAACAAACAAGCGAGGGAGTATGCGGTCACTAGATGGCGCCCATTCAGCGGCTCAACATCTGTGTTTCCAAAAGGTCGATAGCTGGAAAAAAGCGCCCATGATGTTGTTAGGCTTAATTTTACCGTTTGCTCCTTGGTGCACGTGGGCGCACCAACTTTATACTCAATAATTAAGGAGGCACGTGGCTTGTTTGTTGTGTAAAAAGATATGTATTTGTGTGTTCCTTCGCTTGTTGAAAGTAAGGACAAGACAAAACTAGATAGCGGCAAATGGCTATAGATGCTGCAGCCTCTCATGTGGTGGCAATCCCCCTTTAAGGAGGCCAAATTAGGCTGCAAGTCCCAAGCAGCTATCCGTATGTCAGAAAATTGCACAAGCGGAACACCTACTGCCCTCTAGTTGCGACTGGAGGAACTGGCATTTCTCTCCCCCAGCGTGTTTGCATCCTAAACATATTGGCACCTATTTTATGCTTATAATGAAACAGTTTAATACGTTGTGGGGAGGGATGCAACTTCCTTTTGGGTTTTCCCGCCTTTCACACGACAGCTGTCAAAGATAGGAACAAGGAAAGGATAGCTCCATGACGTGGTGCATTATGGTTCAGTCAGGACATATGGCACTTGAGCGTATAAACATTTGTCGTTATCTGGCAAACAAAACAACATTACGTGGTGTATAGGGTTGCGTAATTAGGAATGGGAAGTTTACAGACGTGATTAGGTCGAAATATCGAAAGATATCAACACCAGTCGACCTTCGTCTTTTGATTGTTGTTTTCTCAAGGTTGTGTATCACTTCATGACTACTTTTGTGACTAACGTTTGTTGTTGGTAGTTACACAAACAGACGTTTCTAGGTCAATCTGGTATATAGGTTAGGTCGCTTGATGTGTTTCTTGAAGGTTGTGTCTTGTTTGGATGTTTGGTGTTAGTTAAATCTCTTGGTAAACGGGGTGTCTTTTGGTGTCTGTGGAAGCAACTTTTTGCTTCCTCTTTAGAAGAACGTAAGGCCACTTGGACTTCTCGCAGATGGGCGTCTGTCAAATCATCTAGCCATTATGTAGACAGCATCTGTGACGTCATAATTCATTACACAATTTTATAATTTAAAATCACTTATACCACACGTATATATCGTCGTGGATTCCTAACAATGCACCGTTGTTACAAAGCCATTGTTGGCAGAACTCACTCATGAACTCTAGGGGATTGGGTACGTGAGTTTGGCCGGGTTAGAGCTAGTGCCCTCTGCTGTCTTCTGCTCACTCCGGCGTGAATGGTAGTTTGGTGTCGCTCTGTCTTTTGTATCCAATGTGGAGTGATGTGGTCGCTGAGCGCAGGTTTGCATGGTTTTAGTTTAGGTTAGTGTTAGATTGAGCGAATGACTTCGGGCCTTGTACGCTCACGGTAAGTAAATCTAATCAAATCAATGAAGTCTAGTGACTTCTGCCAACACTGTAGCCAAGAAAGTCATGCTGAAAGCTAAGTAATGGTAACCGCACGGATTTCACAACCATGGGCCGGTGTATGCGATTTAATGCACACGTTTGGTTAAGCGACGTCCGAGGATGTGTGGAATTGTCCGAAGGGGTCCCGTGGATGTTCTGCACCTCCGAGAACGTCAAAAGTGTGCATTAAATCGCTTACACCGGTCCATTTTTGCAAAACCCTGCTGTAACTTTCTTATTACCCTACCTTCATGTCGTGTAGCAGCAGCCCGGAACAGAAATACCGTTGTCGGATGAAAGGAAGAAGTTCTCATTGCCTTGTTTTCCGAAAACTCGAACAACAATCAAGCAACAATGCTTTAACACTATGCTTTGGTATGGCGTTTGACGTTCCAAGCATCGTATTGTTAGAATCATTTCGTTGTTGACTGACGGGGTAACTTGTCATTTCCCTTGTTCGTGTAAGGGGAAATTCGAAATCAAGCAACAGTCCGTTCCCCAGAGCAACAATGATTTAACAATACGCTTTGACCGCACATTACTCGTGGGATATTGTTACTAAAGTTTGGATGTAGTGGCAGACCAAAATTATATTTCCCTTGTTCGCATGAAGAGCACTTCGATGTTGACCAATTATACCGGCGATAGAACTGTAGCAGTTGTTAGTCAGTAATGTAGGATGTTTAGAATGTAACACTGCTGGAAAGTACTGATCCAAAGTAGCATATTGCTTTATAAATATGGTCATGCTTGTAAGATATAAAAGTTTGCAAAATAAGTGTGCAGAATAAGTATGTAACTATTGTTAAGCATTGTTACAGTCGTGAGAATACGGGATTTATACAGCATCGTTTTAACAATGGGCGGGTTCGTTATTGGATGAAAGGGGCATATTCTCATGTCCCTTGTTGCAGAAGGAGAACTTCGGAAGTCAAGCAACAATGCCAGTTTAAGCAACGTTCCAAGATTTCTATTGTTACAAGATATTCATTGTTGTGTGATGGGGCAATTTTTCATTTCCCTGTTTGCCCAAGTGGTATTTCGGAAGCAAGCTGGAATGCATTGACACAAGCAAATTTATGCTTATCAGATCAAAAAAACTGTTCTCGTTATTATAGCACAAGAATAACAATGTTAAAAATAAGTATGCATATGTACTCATTCAAGCCATTGTTGTGCAACTGATTTTACCCTATGACAACAATCAACTCTCAATAAGTTAAAAGTGGACATTTTCGAACAGTGAAAAAGACAGCTAATCATCGAACGATGCTTAACAACAATTGTGACATGCTTTGCCACCAAAGTTTCACTGATGTCACAGTCAAGCCAACATCGTACAGGCGGTCACGAACGCCATTGTTACTACAAAGATTCAATATAATTTCACACGCATTCATGATTGTTGCAACTTGTAATGAAAAATACCAACACAATCGTTAAAAAATTATGTCGGAACCGATTTACGGTGTATGGTAATAATTTACCGGTACAAGCGATTCAGAGGACAGTTTTCTATCGAATGCAGTCCTCAGAATTAGAAAACGATCCTCGGACGATTTTCTACTTCCTTCGACAGTATTTCGATAAAAACTGACCTCTAAACCGTTTACACGTCCCATCGTTGCCAAAGTGTGGCAATAACTCTTAGGGCGCTTTCGGGCGTCGTACACTTGTCGATTGTGGTACATCAACGATCCTGGGTTTTCCGCTTGGCTTTCTGAGTCCAGCTAAATTGTCCCTCTCATTGTCTTAGGGCAGGTAACCCAGTTCCGGTTCGTGCTCCCTAAAAACAATTGTTATCAATGTATCCCATTCTCTGGTCTTTTTCTTGTAGTAGTGGTCATAGTGGCTGAGCGGTGAGAGAGCTCAGCCTGGTTGCTGGAAATTTGCAGATCTGGTCGAACCCCAGGAAAGGGGGCCAGGACTGCCGGCCAGGGTAGCGTGAGAGGCTACCATGCTCCTTCAGCGGCTATGGGAACTATTGTTGCCAATTCTGGACAATCTTTCGGCCCCTACGATGATCAAAGGTTTCCCGGTTCAAATCCCCGGGTTGGCTCCTCCCTTTACCAGATAATTCTTCTTCTCAAAAAAGTCTGGTAATGTTCAAAATTGAGCCGGTTCAGCCACACGAGCCTTAAATTGCTTCGGCTGACTTAAGGCTCAAAGAAATTAATTTAAAAAAACGAAATTAATATTTCATGGTCATCCCATGAAGTAATATTTTAGATAAATAAAGAAAATCACAAGGTAAAGGGTAAACGAAGCAAGCAGTCTGCATTAAAGACTGTCCTTGTGAGGAAACACAATACACTAGTCCAAGAAAGAAAGAAAAGACAACTGCCCCGACTGGGACTCGAACCCAGGACTTCCCGTTTACTCTAGTGTTGCACGACTCTTCTTTTAATGATTTGTTCTGTTGACAAACATTTTGAATCGCAGCACGAAACAAGAAATCGGTGTATCGTTTTCCTTATCACCGTCCCTTACTTTAATTGCTGTATAGCGCCGATTACTAAAGCGCCCGACTAGTAAACGGGAAGTCCTGGGTTCGAGTCCCAGTTGGGGCAGTTGTCTTTTCTTTCTTTCTTGGACTAGTGTATTGTGTTTCCTCACAAGGACAGTCTTTAATGCAGACTGCTTGCTTAATTTTTCCCCTCGCGCGTCTTTTTGCTTTGGGGGGGGGGGGGAGAGGGGGAGGTGCCTTTTCCTATTGACGTGACTAGAAAAAGTGTTAGCGACCTTTGGCGTTTTGTTTAATAATACTTTTATGTCACGAGAAGTATTTTGTGGACAATGAGGCTTTATAATATAGACCGTATCTCCGAAACCGCTGCACCGAAACGTTTATGTTAAAAAGGAACATTTATTTTTGCGCAGAATAAATAAATCGCGTGAGAAGCGTCATCATGAAAGACTGCAGGATTAGTATTTTTTTTTTTCAATGAGCAGGCAATACGAAAGGCGTGAAGGGGGAAGGTTTGTTGTATCCTTGTTTTCGGAATTGCTCAAAGGGGGAAAGCCAGATATTTGAATTTGAATACCAAATAATTCTTGACCTCTTTGAGGGATACATTACTTAATTACAATAATAATAGTCTTTTTAAAAGACTCCTGAATGTTTCACAAAAAGGCACAATCAGAAATTTGTTAGATGGCGAGCGGTTCGGCAGGTCGGCACGGCTACACAGGACCTTCGCTCAGCAGTAAGTCCACTATGTTTTCTAAATTTTTGGAAAAAAAGTGCGAATAGCGACCACTTTTTTGAGTCCAAATTCCAATCTGATTCCGAAAAGGTGAACCCTATTTTTTTTTTAATATTTGGATTTTTTTTTGAGAGTGTATAAAATTCAAATTTCGTTGGTGTAGCCAATATTCACGGTGCATCATCGCTACACCGAATGGAAGTGCACTTTTGCACTTTTTTTTTGGAGAAATTTAGTATAAATTTTGACTTAAAC
>JAHWFP010027951.1:0-21027 GCA_023313725.1 Lithobius niger
ACAGGCTAATGAAACTGTATGCCACCTAAGTTTCACACGTCACCTTTACCCGAACGAAGATGCAAACGCCCCTGTGTCCACAAAGATTACCTGAACATAAACGAATTGTTATAACACGATTCCTCCGTGGAGAGCTATTTTTTTCACGAATATAATCCGATTGTAGGAACTAACCTCAACAATGTTAATTCGGAAATTATAATTAGAATCGAAAACCAGGATTTGTTCCTGCGTGTTGCTAACAGTTATCTTTTGATTATAGGCAAGCTGCTGAAAAGCGACGGTACTAATTATGTCGATGCTGACTTCACGACTCTCGTCAATAACGGTCCCATGTACCAGTTTTCCAGCATTAAATATCACTTGGGGGACAAGCTCGTGGATGAATTAAATTACCCTGGGTACGGGACACTGATGAAAGACCAGCTCAACTATGGCTCGAGTGATCAAGTATCGTTGCTGGGGAACTGCTGGGCTTTGGATGCTGCTGAAGCTTCCACTGCCAGTTTGGACGATGACATACGATTCAAATTGAGACATTCCACCATCGTGAAGGAACCTGTCCGTAAAGGGAGCTTCTCGTTCACCATTCCTTTCAAACACTGCATGGGATTTTTCGAAAATTACGACAAGGTACTCTATGGTACCAAGCATGTGCTGACGTTGTCTAGGGCAAGCAACGATGATGCTGTATTTAGGGCCGCAGCCACTGCTACCAGAAAAGTCGAATTGACCGGTGTTTCGTGGCACGTGCCGCACGTCACAACGTCCGACGAGCAAAAACTCAGGCTTTTAAATACATCGAGGGAAGATGAACGTGGATTTGGGCTTTAGACACTGGCATTACGATTCTTGCAAATTGCCACAGAGCACCAGCTTCACGTGGAGGGTTCTCACTACTTCAGCGGTGGAAAAGCCTAGGTGGGTCATTCTAGCTCTGCAGACTAACAGAAAAGATGTTCAAACTAAAAATCCTGCTGTGTTCGATAACTAGTCTTCAGGACGCTCACGTGACTTTAAATTCCGAACGTTACCCGTTCCTCGATTTAGGTGTAAATTTTTCTAGCGGAGAATATTCCATCCTGTATAGAATGGCTCAGCAGTTTAGACGCACTTTGTACGATGTCGGGGATCTCTGTATCGATTCGGTTCAGTTTAAAAAGACTTACCCTCCAGTGGTTTTGGGTTGCTCACACAGTCAGAGAGACTTCAGTCGGGCGTCGTCGATGTGCAAGTGAAACTAAAATTTAACGCCGCTGTCCCCGCCAACACGACCTGTCACGCGCTGCTGATTGGAGATAGAAAAATGAGTTTGAAATTGGATAGAGGCAAAGTCGAAGTTATTTATTAATATAATAAAAAAGCAATGGGGAAAATATTGAAAAGACGCAAGACCGGAAACCAAAGAAAACGAGGAGGGTTTTTACCGCTGTTGGCATGGCTCGGCCCACACATAGCCGATGTGGGAGGGTTAGCCGGAAGTGCAGCAGGTACAACTATGGCTGTTAAGAAAGCTCAGAAAGATGCTAAGGTACTGGCTGAGATGGTGAGACATAACAAGCAGATGGAGGGTTCAGGTTTGAAACGAAAAAACAAGCCGGAAAAAATGAGTCGTGGCAGAGGGCTCTTTCTGAAGCCAGCGAGGGCCTGATCGATTTTAATAAACCATTAACGAATCTGGGCTTAAACAGATTGGTCAAGGTCTTGAAAATTCCTAAATACAGAGGCACTTTTAGCAAGGATCGGCTGCCCCTAAAACCTAAACCTCGAGGCGAATGCGGCATCGTCAATCTCGAAGATTTTCACGATGGAGACGGCAGTCATTGGGTTGCTTACTCGACAGTTACGGGCACGCCCTGTTATTTCGATAGTTTCGGCAATCTGGGTCCTCCCTCTTCAATCTCCGAGTACTTGGGACCCGTTCAATACAATCACGATGAAGTGCAGAATTTTAATCAAATATGGTGCGGGCATTTCTGCTTGTTTTTTCTGAATTCATTGACGGAAGGACACGATTACGAGATAGTATTAGATATGATGAGGAGGTGGTTTATTTATATTTGCCGAGGGTTAGTAACATATCCACTTGATAAAGATTCCCAATTTCCGGATTGCTATCTGTATCAGCCGCTATACAAATACGCGTTCCCTGCCCAAACTTCAAAAGTTTTTCCCCGTTAATTACTTGTGGTTTCATTTTCGTAATAATTATGGTTTCATCACCAATAATCACCTCCTCTAGATAACATTGAAAATCAGTAAGCGCTGAGTCATCCAATTCTTCATCGCTTTCATATTCTCTATATTCATACTCTGGTTTTAAAATGTCGTTGAACATTATACATCGCAGCTTTACACCTACATCAAGACCCAGCAAAGTCACCCCTCTCAAATAATATTCGTACGGGCAACAATAATAATTAAAAGGATTGCCATTACTACAGGTGAAAAAGTCACCTTTTTTTGCCGGCCCCCCTGTCTGGCCAGCTAAAAATGGTTTCTTTTTGCCTAAAACGTATTTAACCTGATAATTTTGCATTACATTCCTCGAATGTGTTATTCACCTGGAGGTTTCTTCCGGTGCGCAGTCGCCTGCTTGCATATCCCACCGCGCATGCACGGCGCGGTCCTCCCTTATAAAAGCGAGAGCAGAGATGCTTTCGGCATTTATTTTACTCTCAATGTGTCAGGCGGTGACTCGAGAGGGGAGGTAGGGTGGGAGTAAGGTTAAGTATGTTTTAGGCAAAGAGAAACCATTTTTAGCCGGCCAGACAGGCTCTTGTTCTTTCTTTATTACCAAAACATCTTAACCTGATAATTTTGCATTATCAGTAGACCTCGTCAAAGACAGGTGATGGGCACCGCCTGGACGAGCGCCCCAGGATGCAAGCAGGCTGTCCCCCAAAAAATTGTTAAAAACTTCGCACTTTGTTCAGAACCGGTGATGAACCTCGAATTTTGGTCTCTTGCCCTCTTCTCCGGTTGGCTTGCTTTCATCATGAATGGCTAGCTTCCATCGTGGTTGGCTTGCTTCTGCTTCGTTCCGAGTGCTTAAGAGGGATTGACTACTGTCCAGGCTGGAACGAAGGGTTCCAGCTGGTGTAGTCTGTTTTCTTTTCTACCTTTTCGTCTAGTTGTGTGAGGCAGGTCGAACAATTCCCTCAAATGCTGGTGTGCGAATCACTTTAGTTGAAATACCTTGTCGTGGGTTACTCTGTGGGGTTTGCCCTGATTGTAAAGAGTTACTGTGTTGGTCATTCAACTCCTGTGAGGTCCCATTGCTGTGAGGATTCTGATCGAGTGTGAGACAGTGAGGACAAGAAGATGGATCCTTTCTTCTTGTCTGTTGTTGTTTTTTTTAATTAAAAATTGAGGATGTGGAGAGAGAGCTGTCTTATGAAGGCTTGTGTTAGTCGTGAGGTGGCATGGGCCTTATCCCTTACGGCCGCGTGGTGGCATGGTGGGCCGGGGAGTTGAGAGCGATACGAGGCCAGTGAGTCGTTCGGCTGAGAGGAGGCGAGGCACAGCCGTCAGACAGGCATGCGACGTGGTGGAGTCGGGCGAAAGGGCTTGACCGGGCCCGTTGGTGTGAGGGTTGTGGGAAGGCTTAAACGTTGGATGCCGAACGTAAGCCACGGTTAAGGCAGTGGTGGCCGCAAGTTGGGACAGTAGGTAGGGCGAATGACACAAGCGGACGTGGAGTGCGTCAAAAGGGAAGATAGTTGATGGTTGGACGGTCAGAATTCGAGCGAAAGAGATAACGGGCGCTAAGCACCAGCAGGCGGTTGGGCCACCGGCATCGTGGGTGTGGAAGCTCCTCGTGTAGCCGGTGTATAGCCAGCCTACAAGGCGGCCGTTGACGTGAGAGTTTGACAGGCCCTTCGCCTGATGACACAGATGATAAGGTGTACACCGAGCTAGACGACAGACAGATGGTCGGACGACCGGGATAGGTGCGGCGAGACGTCGGGCGGTAAGCGCCGGCAGGCTGCCGGGGCTACCGGTAGCGCCACGACGTGTTGTGGAAGCGGAACCAACCCCTCGTGAATCTGGCTACAGCCGGCATCCGAGGTGGTCGTTGATGCGAGAATATGATAGGCCTGTCGTTGGCCAAGTTTGATGAAAAGGACGAGAACCGGTGTCTTCGGGCATGGTATGGGTCGAGGTTAGGTTCGGGCTCTGACAATTGAATGTTTGTTTCGATGAGGATTCAGCTTGAACAAAATGATGGGAACGGATGACGTGATCGTGGATGTAATTGATGGCGTGAGTCAACGACGGAATTTCAGGGAGCTTGGAGGTTGCCGAGAGTTGAACTCGGTAGAGCTGGGGCTTCCCGATATGGCGGGAGGCCGAACGGCAGGAACACTGTGTGCTAGGTGAGTGGTGACGCCGACGCTGAGAAGCTTGGACCGAATGTCGCCAGGGAAAATGGGGGGTCCGAGCGGAGCCGATTTAGAACCGTCGGAATGACGTGGATGTCAGAGTCGGCAGTTGATGCCAGACTCGGCGCCACGGGGAGGTCAGCCGTGCGATAGGGTGCAAGGCAAGTGTCGTTAATCAGAGTGTGTCGTCTGTTGGGAGAGGCCGTGTGGCCGAAAAGACGACAAGGACGACGAGGGTTTGTCGACTTTATCTGGGTCAGAGAGCGACATGGACTTGGCGGCCGCTGTGTAGCGTCAGGAGTAGGCAAAGTGTCGTTGGGGACGACAGAGGGTTGTCGTCTGAGAAAGGATTCGGAATCACCAGCAGACGAGGAAGACATGGCGTCGACGGTACACGGCAGACGACGGGTGGTTGTTGTCGGCGGCAGACTCGGGTCGACAGCTGAAGAGACACCGTACATGAGACGGTAGGCAGCGAACGGAAGGTTGAGCGAAGGAACGACACGAGAATTGGACAGAAGAAGTGTCGTCAAGACCGTCGTGCCGTGAAGAGGGCCGCAAGAGTGCGGGAAAAAGAATGTCGGTTCGGGTGTGGAACGATCCCGGGAAACAACGGGAGGGAGCCAAGATGACTTCATTTCCCTTGGTGAGATTTTTAGGCCGGGAGGGGGGGGGGGGCGTCAGACGGACGAAGCAGCCGTCATCGATGGTGGCTGAGGCAAGGAGACGACAAGCTCACGCAACTTCCACTCATAAGGTAGCATCGTTGATACAATAATGCAAAAATTTGGCAGGTATTGTATTTATGCCGCATAAAGAAAGCATTCCAGTACGGTTTCTTCGACGGTTTTCAGAAGCGGTCCGAGCGGCAGAAACGAGTCGTCGGTTGTGTCGTCCTGAAATGAATTCTCCTTCTCTCCGTTGGGGGGGGGGGGGGCAAGTGTCGTCGTACACGACGTCTTGATTTCTGCTTGAGACATGAGGTGGTCATGGGTAAGACAAGCAGCAAGCGATGTCGATGGTTTCTGGCGTGACACTCACCTCAAAACACGAGTTTAGTCATGAATGTGGTGGGTATCGGTGTGGACAGCAACTGTAGACTTGATTTACATTCGAAACGTGGGGTGAGCCACGGTCGAGCTAGCAGCAAGAGATGGAGACGTCTTTCGACTTGATTCTTCACTCAGGACGTGGGTTTCTTTTTTTTTTTTTAATTAACTACGCTGAGACGAGCAGCACTTCGGACAGCAGCCGGTGACTTGAATTTCACTTGAGACATGGGATCAGAGACCAGTAGTAGGAAAAGCAGATGGCTTCCAACTTGACTCTTCACTCAAAGCGTGGGTTTTAGGCCACGGACGAGACCAGCAGCAGTGTGGGCAGCAACTGAAGTCTTGATTTTCACTCGGACGTGGGGTCAGCTACGGTCGAGACAAGCAGCAAGAGTTGCAAACGGCTTCCGTCTTGGTTCACTCAAAACGTGGGTTCTAGCCACGAGTGAGACATGCAGCAGTGGACAGCAAGCGTTGACTTGATTTTCACTCGAGACATGGGGTCAGCCACGGTCGAGACAAGCGGCAGGGGGTGTAGACGGCTCCCGTCTTGGTTCTCCACTCAGAACGAGTAGTAGTGGACAGCAAGTATTGATTTTTCACTCGAAACGTGGGGTCAGCCAAGGTCGAGGCAAGCGCAGGAGGTGTAGACGGCTTCCGTCTTAGTTCTTCACTCAAAATGTGGGATTAGCCACGAGTGAGACGAGCAAGAGTGGACAGCAACAGTTGACTTAATTTTCGCACGATGCGTGGGGTCAGCCACGATCGAGACAAACGGCACGAGGTGTAGACGGCTTCCATCTTGGTTCTTCACTCAAAACGTGGGATTATCCACGAGTGAGACGAGCAGCAGTGGACAGCAACAGTAGACTTAATTTTCGCTCGATACGTGGGGTAAGCCACGGCCGAGACAAGCGGTAGAGACAGGAACAGTGTTGGCTCTTCACCAAACGAGGCCTTGAGTCTTGATCCCGTCGTTTGAAAACTAGAACGTGAAGACATCGTGTAACCAAAACTCAGTAGCAAATACAACCGTCTCCGGAAATAATCGTAACCGAAAACGGGAGTAAAACGGGTTGCCTGCAACATGTCACATCCGGGAAACTGGTGCAGTAAGCGGCCGGGAGGGCTAGAGCTCCGTCGAGGCGTGTGGCGGGCGATGATGAGCCGCGCGTTCTTCGAGCGACAGAGACGTGTCGTCGGTTGTGTTTCCGGGAAGGAATACACTTCCGGCCGGAAGAGATCTGAGACACGTTGGACGGGCCGACAGAGGGGTGTCATATGGTCTTCGTTTAATGGTGGTGCTTTTATGTCCTTCATGGCTGAATGTCGACGCGACCCAGTCTTGAGTGCGGGCTTTGCAGACGATCAGCACGACAGCCATGGCAGGAGGAGAAGCGACACGTTTGTGTCCTTCGTGGCTGGAAGTGGACGCAACCCAGTCCGGGGTGCGCGTTTTGCAACCGATGACGTACAGGAAGGAGGAGGCAACAGGTTTTCAGAAGGTGTCGGTCGGTGTCGTGAATGATGTCTCGAACGACGCTACGGGTGATGCTGAATCCTTTCCGGGAAGAGTTGGACGACAGGTCCAGCGGCGAGTTTCGGTCAGGAGAGTGAGCGAGTGTCGCTCGTCGGAGATTCCGTTGGGCCGTGCGGTAGTTGTCTTGGCAACTTGGAGGTCGTATTGGAGAGACGACAAGTCCAAGGGGGCGGGAGGCGGCGTGCACTGGCCCGGGAGAAGTGGTGAGTCGGACGCGGTGACACCATGGGAATCGCGCGTGACATCTGGTGGTGTCGGGCGGACTGGTCCGCAGGCGGCGAGGTCGAGGGCAGAGGCCCAACGGTAGTCAAGCGTGGAGTGAGTAAGAGCACGAGGGAGCAAGGTGGATGAAGCGGGAGCTTCAGAAGCATCGGCCATCTTCGGCGTTGAATCCAAATTCCGTACGACAGGCGGGGAACCACGAAGCGAGGTGGTGTGGAGACACCTCTGGAAGAAAATGAATGGCAAAAGCGTCTCCACTCTCGCTTTTATAAGGGAAGACCATGCAGCGCATGCGCGGTAGGATATGCAAGCAGGCGACTGCGCACCGGAAGAAACCTCCAGGGGAACATCACATTCGAGGAATGTAATGCAAAATTATCAAGTTAAGCTGTTTTGGCAATAAAGAAACTTATTATTTGAAAACAATTTTCGAGGACGTACCGCATAGTAACAGCACCTTGAGTAACTCGAGGTAGCGTAGGTTTACAATTCGTTTATCGGTTGCATTAAAGCCTCGTTTTTCATCCTCGAGTAAAGAGTTTATCTGTTGGATTTTGATTTGATTTTGTAATTCGGTTAGCTGAGAATAATTTACAGCATCCCAGGTATGTATGCCTGGTCTTAGATTGATCAGACGTTTGTACCTCGCGTCATACTTATCAACTTTTAAATTAATACCCTGCTCATTTATGTAAAATTTAGTAGCCTCGTCGACATATTTTTTGTTAGCAGCATCCCTAAATTGCGTGGGAAGAGCAAGGTCTTTGATTCGTTTATTATAAGCGTCGAAATGACCATTGATATCTTCCTTCATTCCAACATCTGACTGAAATTTTTTAATGTCCGTTTTTAAGTCATTTAACTGAGAATAAGTAACCGCACCTTGGGGTTCTACACCAATGGCTAGATTAATTAAACGATTGTTCTGCGTGTCGTAATCCATCAACACTTTTGAATCAACGTATTCTTCAGTGGCCACATCCACCAGGACTTTTGAATCGACAAATTCTTTAGTAGCCGCATTCAACACGACTTTTGAATCGACATACTCTTTGGTGGCTGCATTCAACACCACTTTTGAATCGACATACTCCTTGGTGGCTGCATCCTTATGTTGTGTGGGAGTTTTAACATCTTTAATACGTTTCTTCGCAGCGCTAAAATGCCTATCTGCATCTTTCTTCAATCCTAAGTCGGATTTAAGTTTCGTTAAGTCGGTTTCTAATTCGTTAAGCTGGGAATAAATTACGGCATCTTCGGGTTCTATGGCAGCTCCCACTTTAGTCAGGCGTTTATTCTGCATGCCATAATCGTTATTAGAGTCTAATATAAATCCCACCCCAGGAGTTCCTTTCACATCTCTCTGCGTGCGCTTCAAAGACTGACCAAATTTATTTACCGGCATTTTTTTTATTTCTATCGGTTCTTTTTTTATATTTTACATACAAATAAAAAAAAGGGAAGGGAAATAAAAAATTAGAATAAGCAAAAGAAAGAAATTAAAAATGCCTCACCCTGTCTGGTGCTGGAAACAAAGTTAAGACGGAGAAGGCAACCGAGTTAAAAAAAATGGAGTAAAGTATACATTGTCTCCTTCTGTAGAATTCAAAGATTTAAAGGGAGTAGGTTCTCCCATTTCGAACAAAGATTCCAAGCGCAAGGGTTGGATTTTGCTGACGACCCTGAAACTCAAAACGCGTTGAAAATTCTTAGATGGTACATCTATGAAAAATTAAAAGTCCAAATTGACGAACATAAACCCACTTCTTTGACGATGTTCAATTATCCCAATTACTTGCACCCTGTTACATCATGCTACCCGTTCTGCAAAAAGGCGAACGAAGATACCAACAATGTGGATAAGCCGCTCTGCCTTAGAACTTGGGTGTACAATGATATCCACAAAACTAAAGGGAAACTTAACAAAAACGTTACGGAAAAACCGTGGTTTGACTTTCCTTCGTGTGGAAGTATGACCTTGTCGGAAGTTAGTGGTAAAATTAACTCCGTGTATGTTAGCAACGACACTCCTAGCACTGTGAAACTTTGGTGCAACGTAGAATACGGAGTTGCTGAACCTAACATGACCAACGATAAATTTTCTGATCGAGACTTTATGAGTTTGGTTTCTAAATAAACCTGAAAAAAAAAAACAATGGAAATTTTAAATTACGATTTTTTGCCCCCCGCAAAGAACTAAAAAATCACCCATTTCTACCCTCGAACATTAGATGCCTGATTATAGGTCCTGCAAACTGTGGGAAAACGAACCTACTGTTTAATTTTATTTGCAACGAGGGGTGGCTAGATTACGACAGATTACATGTCTATAGCAAAACTTTGTGTCAACCAAAATACCAAGCTTTACAGTCTGTATTTGCGGAAATTGGTGGAGTGTTGGGGCGAGAGATAGCGAGTTTTCACGACTCGCAAAACGATCCGATTCCTCCCGAGGAGTTGGATTCTACATTTCGTAATCTCATCGTTTTCGATGATGTGCTTTTGGACAAACAAAATACTATCGAGCGTTACTTCGCTCAAGGGTGCCATTCGAATGCCGATGTTTTTTATTGCAGTTGGTCCTATACAAGAATTCCCAAGCAGGCGATTAGAGATAATTCCAATTTATTAATCGTTATTCCTGTAGACGAATTAAACCTAAAACATCTGTACGAAAATCACGTCGGTCCTAACATGGAATTTCCCCGAGTTTAAAACATTGTGTAGAACGTGTTGGGACGATCCGTACAGATTTTTATCGATTGACATAACGTTAAATGAAGGGCGTTATAAACGTTCGTTTTCGTGCGTAAATAAAAGAAGCCGAAAGAAAAAAGGACATGAAAACAAAACGTGAAATTGTTAAACTCCAAAAACGTTTAACTAAAAAGTTTTTGGATCAACGTTTGGATAAGCAGAATCTTTGCAAGAGTTTTTTAAACCCATTGTTAGTACTTTGAAACCAACCATCCCGAAACTAACACCCGCAGCGAGTCCTTCGAAGGTACTAAAAAACGAGCGAAACGTATAAGAATTGCAACCTCTGTGAAATAAGTCAGAGGATTATGACGAGGATGGGTGGGAAACTGAGGCAACAATGCATGACACGGGAAAGTTTAAATTGCAGACACCTCCCAGTTTCTTTGACCATTCGACTCCGATAGCACGAAATCCTCCCATTTCTCCCAATGTATATTCGGCTATGTGAACCAAATACGAGTCTACCAGTACAGGATCGAAAGTCACCCCCGTGCTTTCAGCAATTCAGAACAGACCCGTTTCGACACCTCCAGAAATTCCAAATTTCCCCACCCTAGATCCTTGGATAGTCTGTTACCGGGGCAAATCATGCGGCAAACGATAAAATATTTCCTGCTTAAATTTTTCGAAAATCCCAAGGATTCCGACCCAGTCTTTGGATTGCAATATGACATGAAAACCGCAGAACTCAGCACGGCAAATAAACCCTTAAAAATATTCGAAAACGATATAGTTGTTGGCGGTAAACAGTACCTGGGACGACGAGCACTTTGGAGTTTGCTGGTTTTTAGGGACCTGAAAGAACCTTCGCATGCTCCCGATGTCAAGGCATTTCTTTGAAAAATACGAACGCTATCTATCAAAACAACGATCCGGGTACTCGAAAACCCAAGTCTAATCGCGGTGCCAAGTACGCTGCGATAATAGGACCTATTTGGGAGGATGTGAAAACGAAGAAAAAGGGGACTGGCACGGTTAAAAAAACAAGGTATGCTAGAATGGTGGATTACAAGTACTACAACGAGCCAAACGACCTGGTCAGGAGATTGACGCTTTTATATGGATCCACCCTAGCGGGGCACGATGGTCACAGGAACGAGATGAATGAAATATTATCAGAATTGGAACAACGACGCGTCATCACCACTCGTGAAAAAAATATCGCTTATCAAAATTTAGGTTTAGGTTAAAAATTGTTTGTATAATAAAAAAGGAAAGCAACCAAGATGAAGTTTTGCATCAAATGTAAACGCCACACATCTAACCGACCTGAACCTCCTATTATTTCAATATCGAAAAATAACAGACAAATGGAAGTAGTGTTTTGTGATGTGTGTCTTCCCCGTTAAATCTGGGGAGGGCATCGTAAATAAACTGAAGGACCATTTGCCCGCAGAATTATATTTGCCCGGGTATCAATATTGCGGGCCTGGAATAAAACTAGGAAAGAGATTAGCTAGAGGGGATAAAGGAATAAATGAACTGGACGAGGCGTGTAAAGATCACGATATTGCCTACTCGAAAAATTCAGATTTAAACCAAAGCCACGTTGCCGATGAAATTCTAATGTCTATAGCTCGAAAAGTACGCAAGGATCCGAGCTATAAAAATTAGCCGCATCGATCGTTAAAAAAATAATGCGAATAAAAATAAAATTAGGAATGGGAAAAAAAACCGAAGTGGAACAACTCGTAAATGAACTTCACAAACCAACGCAGAAAAATTTTCCGAGACAGAAAGTGATTGTACTGAGCCTAAACGATCTATGGCAGGCTGACTTGGTGGAGATGATACCGTATGCTAAGCTAAATAAAGGATTTAACTACTTACTGACTTGCATTAACATCATGTCCAAGTTTGCTTGGCCCATTCCTCTTAAATCTAAATCCGGTCTAGATGTTACCGAAGCTTTCAAGAAGATACTCTAAGGAGCGACCGCCCCTAAAAATTTACAAGTCGATTTAGGTAGTGAGTTCTACAATAAAAATTTCAAAGCGCTACTTAGGCGCCATAACATCAACATGTACTCTACGTACTCTGAGAAGAAAGCGAGCGTGGTTGCACATTTCAACAGAACGCTGAAAACTCGAATTTGGAAAAAATTCACCAAGCAGGGGAATTACAAGTGGATAAACATTATCGATTAGTTGGTTTCGCATTACAATGACACGATTCCACCACAAAACTGAAACCTAGGGAAGTAACCAGACGTCACGAACTGTTGCTGAGACGAACTAGCCCTAAACAACTGCTGAAGAAACCCAAGTTCGCCGTAGGAAATAAAGTCAGGATTTCTAATGGTCGACAAAGGATATTTACAAATTTTTACCAACGAAGTATTCACGAACCGTAAAGTGCAAAAAACCCTACCAGTTACCTATCTTTTAAGGATGAGTCGGGTGAACCGGTGCTCGGAGGTTTCTACGAACAGGAAATTCAAAAAACCCAAGTTCCAGATTTATTTCTAGTGGAGCAAGTATCACGTAAAATGAGGGGAAAATATAGAAAAATGCTTTATTCGTTAAATGGAAGTTTGTACTTGACTCCAAGTACAACAGTTGGACAGATAATATAGATAGTTTAAGGTGAATTCACGTGCCCATAAGCTAGAGTACTGACTGCATCGTCACAGACCCATCTCGTCATCGTAGGGACTGAAAGCCAACTTGTTGATGGTGACAGTTTTAGTTTGTGCGCTTCAGAACGAATGTAAGACCCCAGAGTTCTCACGATGCTATTATTAAACAACACATTCTTGTACATTTCGTGTACCACTTGTGCTGTTTTCTTCATGCCTTTGCAGGCCATCTTGTTCCTCCCATCCGATTGTAAAAGGCTGTAAAGCTTCGACTTTAAACCTACAAACTCGGAAATTGGGCGCTCGCGTTTTTTATCTTCCCCAATATTTTTTTGTTGACGCTGGAGTGTTAGAAATGATCTTTTGGGTAGACAGATGTGTCGAACAACGATGCATCTTCTTCCATATCTTTGTAAATATCATCCGTTTCTATCGAATAACATAAACTATCCGTGTCCGTGACTAGGAGTTTACACCTCTCTGGTCCGTACTTTATCATGCGGTTGTAGTGAAACCGGAAGACTAATAACTTCAAGACAGTTCCAAGACGCTAAACCCAACCACGATGGGCTTGTTCAAGATGATGCTTGTTGGAGTCTTTGTACATATTACCAAATCCTCGCTTAGAGAAGTGAAACTTGTGGTGTAGGGGTGAGACTACTTGATAGCCTTTTCTTTCGTCGGCGCTATTAAGACGTTGTTTCTCTTATGTTTGTTCTCTATCCTCTTACCGAAAATCCAATTATTTTGCAGTTTGTAGAAGTTTTTGTCAAAATCGTTACTATCTGCTTGCCGTTTCTCGTTATTAAACTCTATGTAAGGTTTAAGCCAAGGGGCTTGCTTAAAGCTGATCGTTCTGTGTATTTTTTTGAGAACCATGCCGAGAGAGATGTAGTATTTCAAATTCCTATAGTGCACCACGTAGTTTGTCCTTGAGCGAAGGTTAGTTGTTAACTTTTTGCCTTTGCTGTACGTTAACCACAAGTCCTCAATTGCCCGACGGTTGAAAGGAGAAAGTATACACTTTGTGATTTTCATGTGCTTCGAGGGTAACGGGAAATTATTGTGCGATACATGAAGCATCTCGGGGTATTCCAAGTCCACTTCTAATGTCAGCCCCGTGTCACTCTGATCTCCGTAATTATCGAGATTTATATCCTCGAGTTGGTCTTCTGGCACCCATTCGTACTCTCCAGTCGGTAGATACTCACACATTACACAACCGTACAAGTTGTTGAAGTCCAAAAATATGATGTAAATATTTTTTTTATCAGGGTCGAAGGTAGATATGGGTTGTTGGCTTTAGCGTATCTTCTAGCTATAAACGAGACACCGCCTCTTATACCCTTTTCCACCATAAGATGCATGTCAATGTTAGAGAAGAGAGACAAAGACACTCTTGTCCTCTTGAGCGCTGCGTTCCAAGATAGGGAGGGGTCCAATCCGTAACTAGCCAAACTCGTTGCTCTAAAGTTTTCAAAGACATCGACTAAAAGCCTGACGTCCGTCCACAAATACAGGTCGTGGTAATCTCTAAAACATTTTACATTTGCGTAAATCCCAAATCTTCATCGCGTGTTGATAAGATTCGCGGCAGATCGATCCTTTCAACGAGACAAATGCCAACATGGGAGGCAAACACCTCTCCTCAAACACTGCCACATTTGTCAGGTATTCATACGGAAACACACCATTTCGCCTAAGGCCTCGTACAAGCTCCACGGATTCACCTTCGAAAAGGAGTTTCCAACGATGCTGTCATAAAAGCTAGACTATCTATGAATGTAAAACCACCCAATCTAATGCTGCCGATTCTTTCCTTGTTCTTAGCGATGATCCTGAAATTATGCACAGCCTTCAAATCTTTCAACGAATTCAAAGCCTTCACGACGAAATTTTAAATGTCGTATTTTTCGAAATTATGCATAACAACCGTTATGTTTTTGTTCAAAGTGTAAGAAAAGTTACACTTGCTGTGCGCGGCTCCTCTAAATTCACCGGTGATGTGGTCATAATCTCGTACTTTCGTAAATCCGTTAAACCTCTCTTGGGGCGGGTGAATGCTCCTTGTTTGCAGATATGGCACACCGCAGCTTCTTTGTACAGCAACCCCTGTTCCTTGGTTAAATGTTTCATTCGTTGCTTGTGGGAATCCACGTAAGTCACGATCTTTTTCTGCACCTCTAATATAGATTCGAAGAAAACTTGCACAGTCTACTCCTCTGTATAATTTTTTTTAGAAAATACTCCGCCTAAGTGGTCAACAATCACGTAGGCAAAATTGCAAGCTTGGTGAATGTGGTTAACTCTGGTGTATGTATCGTTTCCATCGCAACTGGAGACTGGGTGCAGCGCCGCTTCAAAGTCCACGTAAGCTATGTACAACCTTTTGACTTCGTTCTTGATGTTCTTATGTTCTTGATATTCTTAAACCGGATAACGTCATTGTTGGGCAATGTGGTCTTTTGACACGGAACTCCCACGCAAGGATGGAAGGTGGTAGTTTTTATACCTGAAACGATTTAGAAAACCGTGTAAGCAATGCCTGCAAAAATACATCAAGCGCTTGTTGGGGTTGAAACTCGCGATGAATTTGTTGAAGTCTTTTATCGTCACGTAGTGTTCGTTGAGAAGAAGCAAGTCGACATGATGCTTACTTTCAACTAAGGAACTCACGTGATAAACGCAAGGCTCGTCATCCTCGAAACCAAAAACAGATACAGAAATGTTGTTGGCTTTTTCAAACGCCACGATTTTGGATAAAGGAACGGGGTCCAACACACCTGCAACTAACTCGTGCGCATGAGACATATAATCTTTCGTATCCCAATCATGTTGCGAAGATGGAAGATGGGGTGTATACTAGCCAACACGGACCACAGAAAACATCTATCATCTTCACTAGGCACATTAACCAGTATATCGTGAACAAGTTTGAGGTTGTTGGGAATTGCTACGTAATCCTTCCCCGCAAAATGTCTATAAATTCCAATGCATAGTTCGGTGCACACGCATTGCTTGACAACCCATCCACTTCCTTCTACGGCAAACTGTCCAATACCATGCAGAATCTTGTTCAACATTTCCAAAAGAACCTCCTTGCTCCCCACTCTGGTCAGGTTGGAGTTAAAATAAGCCTTAATAGTTTCCAAATTATGCGTCGCTTTTTCGAAGAGAATGCATAATCGAATTTGAGCTCTTTATGTTTACCATAAGACGTCGACATTGTTTTAAAAGATTCCAATATTTGTCCTCGTATTGTTCCAACAAAATCAAGGGCTCGTAATGCATTTCACTCGACTTAAAATCCCGCTTGAAAGTTAAGAAGCATCTGTTGAAAGCATCGCGCACTAGATCAAATCCTCCTAATTCCTAACTGAAAGGTCTTACCTCGAGTTCAGTATCGTCTGTCACCTCCTTCTTGTCTTCCAAATCGTAAATCATGTAGGACAAGGCCCAGTCGATTCTGGTCTCCTCTATTATAGGCACGATTAGAGATCTGACATTATTGACAATGAGGTTGAAATTTCCGAGTATTTGAGAAATTTTTTTTCTTCACCACAGGTTTGAGTTTGGGAAAAGACAATTTACGTCTCTTTTTTGAAGACTCTCCAATTTCCATCGCATGTTGTTTTACAGCCCCACCACACTTGTGCCGTTTATACGAGAGCTGATTAGATATGTCACACCGTATGATTTGCAGATCACGTTACATTTCCTTCGTGACGCCTTTCGTGTCTCCGTTTATACTTATTTTTCCTGAACGTCTTTTCGCAGTATTGACACAAGAAAATTTCATTGCCAGACATCTCTCGTTTTTTTTCTTCATCAATCATCGTTGGTCCTTTTTTTTTTATCTACCGAAACCGTCTCTTCGTTCGTCGGAAGAGATGAATGTGAAATCCTGGTATGAACCGTAGCTTTTGCTAAATCGGGAAAATACTTCTGACAAGCTTTGCAGGAATATGCAAATTCAAACTTGATTTTTTCAAGCGTGATCATTTTTCCTTCGCATCGGTCGTTGTGCGCCAAAACTTCATCGTAGGATGAAACGAGTCCTCCGCAATCGAGACAAGTAAAGTTTAAAATGCAAGGCTTCTGCAAATGACTTTCCACCTCTTCTCGCAATAAAAACTCAACTTTGCATTTCTGGCACTGGAACCTTGAGACCACCTTGTACTTGGCAGCCAATGTCGATATGAAGATTGACGGAATTATCCGCGCCTTTTATATCTACCGCTCGTTCCCCGTATCAAATGATCCACGCGCTAGAAAGTCACACCTCCTCATACGTAAAAAAAAAAAGCGTAACCTGAGAAAAATGCTCACCGTGCTTTAAAAAAAAAACAACCCACAAAAATATTCAAATAGCACGGGTTTTCCTGATGAGTAACCCAACAAGAAAGTTTTTTACACGCAGGACTCATCAACACTTTTTAAATGCAAAAAAATTGGATCGGGCATGCAGGGGGACCAGGTGGGTTGCTCAAAAGGGCCTGCTTTCCACCAAATTTTCCACTACTAACTTTGTATTAAAACGTTGCAATTATTTTCCTCAACAAAATGGAAGCTGCTGGAGTTGTTTTGTTTGATAAAAAATAAAAGCCATCACTCACATCTGAGAAGTCTTGAATAAAAAGTAAAAACAAAAACATAAACCACCGCTTGCCCGCGCCTTGTTTTTTTTTTGTTACCACTCCTAAGAACCGTTAAATTAAATTTTAGCGGCCGGAAAGCTAGTGATAGTGACCATTTTGGAATTAAAAGTTAACCGCAAATTCCGACTACTCAATATATCCCAATATGTCGATCAGAGAGATTGGCCAGCCAGAAAAAATGTCCTCTGAAAGAAAGCATGTGTGAGAGAGAATTGGAAGACGCTTGCATGACAGTACATAACACCTAGAAGCGTGCTAGCACTTCACCCATAAAGTTACTTATATATGGTTACTACATATTGTTTTATTGGCTTTCAGTGGCATCGTATTGTTGGCGTTAACTGTTGTATTAAATCAAACATATATCACATTATCTGAGCGAAGGCTAGCGACTTCCATTGATTTTTTTAGGTGTTGAACACTACATGCTGATGACGAGCCAAAATATCAGAAAGTTGGGGAAATCGTGTATTTTTGCGGCGTTCAGCTGACTAAATGCAATAGACTAAAATTTTTATAACATTGCAGTGATAGTAATAAAAAGTTAAATGCTAATGCTGTTCTTGTTGTAATGCTGATAATTAATGTTTTGATTTGTTTGTAACTATGACTCATAAGGTTGTTAAAACTTCAAGTTAATTAACACGCAATAAAATAATAACATTAGTACTAATAATTAATAACATTAGTAATAACATTTTAGTAGTTACTGAACATGTTAAACAAACAGAAATTTGCCGTTGGTTGCATTGTTGCTTCCTTTAAAGTGGCACTATCACCGATTGAAAACCGAAAGAAAATACCGTGGCGTTATCTAGCGACAGTAATATTATTAATCTTTATAGGTTGCTTCCAGGTGCATGAGGACGTACCAAATTTTCACTCAAGAATTAAGGAGGTCGTGGCGTATTTGTTTCGTTGAAAGAAATACCGTTGTGCATTCCTTCACTTGGTGAAAGGAAGTGCTAGATAGTACTAGATAGCGCTAGATATTGCCAGATTCTGCAGACTTTCAGTCGGTGACAGTGCCACCTTAGAGCAATATGGGGCCACTTTAATACTGAACATTATTGTTCCTTGCGCTTTCAGTAACTCTTGCTTTGGCAGAACGATAGTTTCCGAAACTAAAAATCATACAGAATTACCTCAGGAGTACTATGTCGCAAGAGCGGTTCAAGAGGCCGGCAATATTTAGCGTATAGTGCCACAAGCTAGGAAAATAAATTTAGATGAAGTAGTTACGATATTTGCATAAATAAAAGTTTGACGAAAAGAATTGTAAACACAACTACAAGTTGTAATGCAAGTTGTATATGTGTAAGTAAAAATTTAATTAAAAAATTTAAATATTAAAATACATGTGTTTAATTTGTCATAAGGTTGTTTGTGGGTTCCTGGGTGAGGAGGCACACACTGGAATTTTTTTTTTTTTGGGGGGGGGGGGCAACATGACGTAGTTACGCCATTGATGCTAGCCTTATCTTGTCTCCAATCAATCAATGTCAAATTGATTTATTGTTGTAGACGTGGAACTGCACGAGTTAAAAGTCCCTGTACTTAATTTCATTAAGGTACACTTGTCAATCAAGGTATTGTATTCGGGAAAGGTTTGCCTTCTCCGCATTTTGTCGAACAGATTGCTATCTAATTAACTGTCACCCGCAAACCTGAGTGGGAATGATTGATTGGAGTTTTCGGGAAACGATTGATCAAAGATGTCTAACTTATCTTAATTAAAATTTCTTCTAGGAGTTTAAATGGTTTCCACGAACACGCCAATCCTTCATGCCTTAACAATAGATATAATTGCACTGGTTCAATTTACAAGAATTACGGCACCTCGTTCTTTGGAAAAGGCTCCATTTATGTGTTCATGCAGCTGGGGCCAATTTTGTCTAAAATAAATAATATTCGGTTCATGCATTAATAAAAGTATGCTATATCTGAAAATATGTGCATAATTAATTAGCCGTATTGTTTCTGTTATAATGAATGCAATATGCCAAATAAAAAAAACCCTTACACAGAAAGATCCAATTGTTTCAATGTCAAAAGAACTTTTTTTGCCTGCTCATTCTTCCCTGACTATCAAACAATAAAACGTGCTGCCGACAGCAGGTGTGATGTGTGATTGCGTGACTTCTTTGACGTACGGCCACAGTCGTCCAGTCTGCAGTCACTCTACTGTTGATTAGCTTTTCTTTTGGATTGTCTTTATTTTTTGTATTCTTTTTGGTTATGGATTTTGGCTTCATATCCAGCTTGGGTGAGCAAAAAGTTACACCTATACCTGTAAAAATGGAGCTTACACAATTTGCAGTTAACAGGTTTCTCCACCAGAATGAATTCTACTATGCTGCTTCAAATTTCCTGCTCGTAAAAATGAAGCATGGCATAGTTCACACTTAAAGGGTTTGTCACCAGAATAAATTCTATGTCGTTTTAAACTTTTTGCTTCTGAGAATGCAGCATCACACAACTCGCACTTAAAAGGTTTCTCGCCAGAATGAGTTCTCCTATGCTTCTTCAAAGTATCTGCTTGCGCAAATTGAGCATGACAAACTTCGCACTTAAAAGGTTTCTCACCAGAATGAATTCTTTTATGCTTCTTCAAAGTTCCTGCTTGTGAAAATGCAGCATGACACAATTCACACTTAAAAGGTTTCTCACCAGAATGAATTCTACTATGCTGCGTCAAATGTACCAATTGTAAAAATGCAGCATGACACAATTCGCATTTAAAAGGTTTCTCACCTGAATGAATTCTAAAGTGCCGCTTCAAACTTTCTACTCGTGAAAACCCAGCTTCACATAATTCGCACTTAAAGGGTTTCTCACCAGAGTGAATTCTTCTATGTCGCTCTAAATCTGCTGCTCTCGAGAATGCAGCACCACACAATTCGCACTTAACAGGTTTCTCACCAGAATGAATTCTACTATGCTGCTTCAAATGTAATGTTCGCAAAAAAGATGCATCACACAATTTGCACTTAAAAGGTTTCTCCCCAGAATGAACGCTACAGTGTTGCTTCAAAGTTCCTGCTAGTGAAAACGCAGCATCACATAATTCACACTTAAATGGTTTCTCACCAGAGTGAATTCTACTATGTCGCTTTAAACTTCCTGCTCTCGAGAATACAGCATGACACAATTCACACTTAAAAGGTTTCTCGCCAGAATGAATTCTACAGTGCTGCTTTAAATATCCTGTTTGTGAAAACGCAGCATCACACAATTTGCACTTAAAAGGTTTTTCACCAGAATGAATTCTATTGTGCCGCTTCAAATTTCCTGGTTGCAAAAATGCAGCATCACACAAATAGCATTTAAAAGGCTTCTCACCAGCCTGAACACTGCAGTATCGCTTTAAGTCCGCCATTAATTAAAATGATGCATAAAACAGTTCGTAATTATTACAAGGTTACGTATTTCGCAGTATGCCACGTCGGTTTAACTCCACGTTTGTTAAAATTCAGCATCACAGAATATTATGTCCTGGTTTGATAATTGCATCACAGCATCACACAACTCGAATTTACAGGGCTTATCACAAACTTTAAATCCGCAAATTCGATTAAATGCCCTGTCTGTCAAACTGCATCATCACAATTCGGATTTACATGGTTTATAACCAGCTTGAATTCTGCTGCGTCGATTGAATTCCCCATTTTGTTAAAGTGCATCATCACACAATTCGAATTTACAAGGTTTATAACAAGCTTGAATTCTGCTGTTAATTGAATTCCCCATTTGTTAAAATGCATCATCACACAATTCGGATTTATTTACAAGGTTGAAAGTTAATCAGCTTGAATTCTGCTACGTCGATTGA
>JAHWFP010027951.1:22945-37021 GCA_023313725.1 Lithobius niger
GAACGAAACCAACGTAAAAAAGCTGCATGTTAAGCCTTGGCGTACACCAAGTTTTAAGGCCTGGAAAAGAAATTGTGTATGTAGTAAAATCATGTTTTGAAAAGTTTTAACGAGATTACACAATAATAATTGTTCGGCTTTGCAGCTCTTGTACTTACGTAAACAACGCTAACAGGATAGCAGTTATATGATGACGAATTAATAACTTTATTAGGAAACCAAATAATAAAGAACATAATGCAATGCAGCTATGCGTTGATCCAACAAGTCGCTGAAATAACCAAGCATTTTGTGGCTAAAACATCAGGCAGTTACGTACTTAATATTCCGGTTGGTGGTGGTTGTCTGTTGGACTGGTACCGAAGCGGTTTTTCGTGTATAACATCTGCCGTCAACCCGTACATCTACTGCTTTAACTGACTTATCCATCCTCGTAAATAATAAACAACCGTAAGCATCGAAAGATAGCTGGCGCAGGCAGACGTTGGAGACCAGAACAACTGAGACGGTTCACGTTATTAATATTATCAGCCGCCGGGGTCGTGCATAGAAGCAAAAGTATATAAAACCAGACAACAACAATTATGTGTGTCCATAATTTGATTTTGATAGAAGCCGTACTTACTCGTTACCATGGTTACCATTTTGAGCTAGCGCTGGCCGTTCGGCATCTAGTGCTCATTTTCAGTCATATTGTCGATTGGAATTCGGTAGCTTACTACACACGAACACAATTTTCACGTTCTGTGCAGTCCGACTTACGTTTTATAATTAGTATTCATTAGTTTGTTAGTCCAGAATTGCTTCGATTCATCGGATCAAGAACGGCGGCCATGTTGGATCCACTTATCACAGAAATACTTTACGTCAGTGGAGCTCCTCACATAGAGGCGACGTCACGGCACGAGCACCGCAAATATGCAAAAAGTGCCGGAACAGACCGGTGTGGCTTGAGCATGTAGTAAATCCGCTCCTGTGTTGTTCTACTTCTTCCTTTTGTTTCCTCAATTTTTAAACTATTTTTAATCTGAAACTTTTGTTTTACTCTTTTTAGGGCGTTGCAATTATTTTGTAAATAAATAAATAAATAAATTCACTGAAACTGCGTTCGTAAGTGAGCGAGGAACACAGCTTCAATCCCAATTGGCCTTAGTATGCGGTTTCCTGCGGTTTCCCGTGGTAAAGTATACACGAGCGAAATTCAGTTGATGACGTTTTTGCCCCCAAACCAATCCTCGAAGCAGACGACGCTTGGCATTCTGAAACCAACAAAAAGGTTTGTTTCAACTAGCGAGTAGTTTTTAACGAAATTAATGAATAATTATGAAATATCTGATCGTTCAATCTTTACTGAACGTTAAAATACACATTATTAAAACAAAACGACAAATTCTTACGAGATTACCCAAGACGAGAGTAGCTGATGTCGTTGCGTCGAAACTAGAACATACAGTACCTGCCTAAACCACCTATACTATACTACTACTACCACACTATAATATACTACTACTCTTCCAAGGTCTTTGTAAACCACCGAACAGAGCGAACAGAACACACCACTGTTAGAGACAGTTTGGCTCCAAACTTGACGTCGCGCATGCGCAGTAACGTTGCGTCAGCCGTTAGTACCTTCCGAAACTGTAATCACAGCGCATCAAAATCAACAAGCTCAACAGAGCATTCGTTACGTCATACCTTTAACGTGACCATACGTGGCTAATTGATTGGACCAGGCTACGCTAATGAAAGTAACCAGGCGCGAGCAATGCAAAATTGTAAACCATTTCGGGGAGGTGGTTGCGGGTGTTTGCTAGTAGTGGAGCTTTTGCGCACGCGTGAGGAACCGGAAAGATTCATCGCTGACGATGTTTGACGTAAGCAAGCCATATCAACATTACTATGTTATATGTACTATGTAAATCGAGAGCAGGAAGCATTCTGCTTATACGCTCCCTCTCAATAAAACCATCACACAAAAACAAGTTTTGAACTAAATGATTTTGTCCAGTCTGTTTTTGAAAGTGTTGATCGACGTTGTGTCAACGACACTCTGGGGCAGAGAGTTTCAATCGTCACTCACACGATGAGTGAAAAGGATTTCACAGTGTTCACTCTTGCTTGCGGCTTGAAAATTCTGGAGTTGTGACCTCTGGTACTTATACACTTCGAAGGCAACCAGAATTTATTTTTGTCCAGGTCGTAGTACCCCTTCATAATTTTGAAGCACTTGATCAAATCACCGCGGTTTTTTCTTTTCTCAAGGGTTAGCAGCCTGAGCATGACCAACCTTTGTTCGTAGCTCATACCTCTAGTTTCATTCTCTAGCCTAGTAGCTCTTCGCTGTACACGTTCGAGAATTGTCTGGTCTTTTTTTAAGATGGGACCATTCAATAATGGACCTTACATACGTTTTGCAGACAATCCCAAAATTATCGGCTGGAATTTTCCCAAAGGTTCGGTTAGCTTTCTTGGCTACACTGTTACACTGTTCCGTCCAGGACAGATCATGATTTACGAAGATCCCAAGGTCTCGCTCAGATTCTTTACTTTAAATGGGCACATTACGTAAATAGTACTGCTGCTTCACATTTTGATGACCACCATGGAGAACGGCACATTTGCTGTTATTAATCTTCATAGACCAAGTGTCACAGTAACTAGCAATCTTGTCCAAATTGTTCTGCAATTCCGCTCTATCTTGTTCCCTGTGGTGGATGTTGAGAGCTTTCATGTCGTCGGCAAACTGAAATCCGTCACTACTTAGCTGCTCTGTAAGATCAGCAATATAAATGTTAAAAAGTAGTGGGGAGAGGACGCTGCCTTGTGGGACCCCGCTAGTGATGGAAATTCAGTTTGAAAATTCGTTTTCAGTTCTCACCCTAAATCTTCTGTTATAAAGAAAGTTATTAACCCAATTAACCATCTTGTTATTAAGGAGAGCATGACTGAGTTTATAGATAAGTTTGTGGTGGTCAACTTTGTCAAAGGCCTTCTCGAAATCGATATAAACGACGTCATATGAGACATTGTCATTGATTGCAGTGTTTATTTTATTGTAAGCCTCAAGCATGTTGGTAAAAGTAGACCTTTTCTTAGTAAACCCATGTTGGGACGTATTTTTCCAATTTTTGTTCGCGGGGAGGGTTTCAATTTTCTTACTGACAATTTTCTCTAGGACCTTGACTACCGTGCTGGTGAAACTAATGGGTCTGTAGTTCAGCGGTTCATTAATATCGCCTTTAAAAAAAAAAAATAGGGACTACAGTGGCATCCTTCCAATCTTGAGGCAGAATTCCTTTGTCAAGCGAGACGTTGAAGATAAAAGTAAGAGGTTCTGCCAGGTTGGTGTTGCATTTAAGCAAGATGTCAGTAGAAATGTCGTCTGGTCCAGTAGATTTGAATTCTTTGAGCCCATCTAAGTGGTTTGCTACTTCAAAGTTGTTGATAGGTGCGACGTGCTCTTTTTCAGTATAGGTTGAAGAAGGGTCTCTCCTGAATGGAGGGGAGACTTCACTGTACACTTCTTTAAATTTTCTTGCAAAAATATTCGCAGTATTTTTGGCGTCTGTGGAAATACTTCCATCTGAGTCTCGCACTTTGAGGATGTTGTTGCTTTTTTTGTTTTTACTGTTAATGTATTTATAAAGTATTTTGGGGTTGTCTTTGCTTCTCTGAAGAATCTGAGAGTGATAGCTGTCCTTTGCAGCACGAATGGCAATAGTGCATTTATTTTTTGAGTTTTTATATGTGTCATACAATTCGTTGGTGGGACTCTTGGTGTAGTTGGTCCATGCTTTCTTTTTTTCCTTCATTGCATGTCTTACCAATGAATCGTTCATGGTTTGATGTGGTATTATCACTTACAGGTACATGGATTTTTTCCAACTCAGATAAAAGGGTTTTCAGTTCGTTCTATCCTGCTTCAATATCTTCAGTTGTTATCTTTTTCCAAGTTTCCCAATCGTACAGCTTTAAAGCATTGTTGATTTCTTTGTAGTTGGCTCTCCGGTAGTTCCTCATAAGCTTGCTTTTTGAAGTTTTGACAGGCTGTTCAATAGTGATAGTACTTGTGATGACTTTGTGATCGCTGTGACCCGCTGGTTGATAGTATTGGATGTTTGTAACAAGGTCGGGATCATCAGTTACAATCACATCAAGGAGAGATTCTTTCCCATTACTGCCAAGTCTGATATTTTTATCTACAAGCTGTGAGAGATAAGCATCTTCAATAGCAGCGTGGAGGGATTTTTCAATAGGTTTGGCCTCGTTGTTCAGCTCATTTTTTTCCCAATTGACATTCGGTAGGTTGAGGTCTCCATACATGATAACATTCTTAATTGTCGACAGCCTATGAATAGCACTAACAAGGGCTTTGGTCTTCTTCTTTAATATTGTTGGGGCTTCTGTGGACTATAGTAGGGAATGAGCTGAACTGTCACCAACACTGGTGCGTTTGGTTCGTTCTGTTCGGTGCTTTAGGAAGGATTTGAATGGCATGCTTTACGATGATCGCTTGTGGCGGTGCTGTCCTTCTGATAACAAACGTTGCTATTTTCAGTTGCATTGTCGATTGTACTGGTAGCAGGAGCCTCTGCTGGTAGGTTAATGCACTTTAAAACAATTTACACAATTGGAGCGGTCCAGCTCAGGGGGATGGCTCTTTCAGCTTTACTTGTCCGCATCGGATTTCCAAGATGGCGACCCCATTCAGAAAAAGGCGTGTGTCGATTTTGCTGTATTTGCGTGCGTTAATTTCAATATAAGAGGTAAGCAAACCACGACTTGATTAAACTAAATTGCGGTATTGCAACCTGACATTTTTAGCTTGGTCAAGTTTGAAACGGCTGAAATTAACTTCCGAATAATTCGTCGAAATACACTTCTTGTGCTGATAGCAAAATAAAAGCAGACGATGCAACAAGCATAAAGACGGAAGCAGACGACACAGAACACCAATTTATTACTTTTTATAACCTAAAGCGAAGAATAACTTCACTTGATATATCAGTAACGTAAACAATTTTTTTTGTTCAAATTTTACACCTCGCTTTGCACCCCTACTAGGAAACGTATGACCACCTTATTTTTATTCTTGCTTAGACACCGGTCATTATTTATGGTCGGGGGAGGGGTATGAAAATGTGACTACCAAATTTTTGATGACCCTCCCCCAATCAAGATCCAAAAATAATGTAACGGGCCGGCCCCCCCCCCCCCAAAAAAAATTGCTCTTTTCGTATACCTATTGCGACTGTCTGCAGATGATTCCTGTAGCCAAATAAATAAATAGGTCTCCACACCGACAGCGTGTCTCGTTTTTAACGAAAAGACACGTTGAATTAAACATGTTCTATTAAATGCTCCTTACACCCATCTCTTGTCGAGATCCATACAATTAGTATGATGAACACACTTTTTGCTCGAGGGCCCACATCCGTAACATAGTTACCACCAGAAAGACCAAAGAAGACAAGAAACCAGGTGCCAAGGCTAAAGGTGCTAAGAAGTTCTTTGTAAAAACTATACTTGCAGTGATGGTACTAATACATTCAAAACCTTGTAAGCACTGACATGATGGTGGGGGTGAAGTGATTTTAGAAATTTTGACTGCTGAAAGTGCCATTTTTGAGGTCCAATAATGACTTTTTCTTCCAGTTGGACAGTCTGTCCCCCCCACCCTCTTCTTGATTGGATCTGACAAATTTACGATCTCTCCTTGAGAGGGTCCAAATCTTTTATGCCCCCCCCCCCCCCTGCGATAATAATGACCGGTCCTATACGTCATGTATGGCCTAATCAAAGTTTTGAAGAAAATAGCAAATAACCGTTTTCCGCGATTTGTATTCCTGTTATTATTTGCTGTTGCATGATGAAATGATCCTCGAATAATCCAACTTGATTTTATTTCATTTTTAGCATGTAAAGCAATGAAGACTTCACAATGAAGCATAATGTTTCCAATTTGCCAAATTTTGTTTCAAGTTCCAAGTCGTTCAGTTATTTCGAAAGCATAAATAAATTTATACTTCATCTTTTAGTAACTCTTTGACATTAACTAACACGTAAACGCGATGACAGGATCCGAATCTGCCAGCGGCGGCGTAAGTTGCATTTGATTTGGATGTTGGGGACGCACACCTCTAGTCCGAACGAAGTCGTTCTCAAATCGACGGTGGCGCCGCCCTGGCTCTTGGCGGCGGTGATTACGCACTGACAATACTACTACTATTCCAAGGTCTTTGGCACGGACAGGCCAGGGGCCTGGCAGCCTGTGTTATTTCTCGCTCGCCGCCGTGTGACTTTGAAGGGTCACGTGTTGAACGCATACCGTGGCAGAAGCGACGATCGGCGAGCGAAAGAATAAAACACAGATTAGAGAGTTAGGTTTAGGCAGATACGACACTCAACGCTTCTCTACGGGAGGGAGCATGCCGCTTGACGACAGTGCCAGCTGGTGGGAAGAGCGCGTCGCAATGAAATCCGTGAAATCGGGGGGTGGGTAGGGGAAAGGGATGGTGGGATGTAGAAGTGAAGGGGGCTATTCAGAGGAGAAAGGAGGCCTGTAGGGCATGGAGGCAGGGTCGTACTGGCCATACGGGAAAACGGGAGGTTTCCCGTGGGGCCTATGCCCTAAGGGCCTGTCAGGGCCTACTGAAATTTTTTTCATAATGAGAAATTCCTATGAAACGCCACAAGAGAAGGGCCTACATTACCCATTTCCCGGGCCTAAATGTCCCTCCCAGTACGCCCCTGCATGGAGGAGAGGAGTTGGGAGAGTTGATGATGGGGAAAGCGCAAGATGCTGGAAGGATTATTTGGCTTGTAAGAAGGAGGCAGGGGAAGTGGTGGCTAGGAAGATCGGGGAATTTAACTTGAAACTGGCTAGGGAAAAGGCGAGGGGAGGGAGGGAAGCGGGGAAGAAGTTATGGAGGTTTGTGAAGGAGAAGGTCCGGGTTGAGGATGGAGGGAGAGGAGGGGATGATGGTGAAGATGTGGGGAATGTTCGAAATATGTTGACTGCAGTATTGAGGGAGCTATGTGAGATTGGGGAGGAGGAGGTGGGGGTAGAGGAGAGGGAGGGGGAGGTGGGAAATGTGCTTGAAGATATTACGGTGGGAGAATTTGAGGAAGCCCTGACCTTCGTGAGAGAGGGGAAAGCTGCGGGGGAAGATGATATGGTGGGTGAGCTTGTGAAGGGTCTGGGTGTCAAGGGTAGGAGAAGGCTGATTAGGGATATGAATGCGATCCTGCAAGGGGGAGTGGTTCCGGAGAGCTGGAAGAAGGTGAGGATTCACTTTGTATATAAGGGTAAGGGGAAGGATAGAGGTAGGATTGAGAACTATAGGCCAGTGGCCATTACGAGTGCGGTTTATAAGGTGTTTATGCGTATTCTTACGAGTAGGTTGAGGACAGACCTTGAAGGGAGAGGGGAGCTGGGAGATATACAGAATGGGTTTAGAAAGGGGAGGAGAGTTGAGGACAATCTTTTTGTGGTGACGCAGGCAATTGAGGTTGCGAGGAAGGAAAGGAGAAGCTTGTGGGTGGCCTTTCTGGATATTGCCTAGGCTTATGATGGGGTTAGATGGGGGATGCTGTGGAGGGAGCTTCGGATTTTAGGAGTGGAGGAGGGATTTATCAGTCTTCTTGAGAGGATTTATGAGGGGGGAATGTATGTGGCCTCGTGGGGAGGGGTACAGTCTGACTGGGTTGTTAGTAAGAGGGGGTTAAGGCAGGGGTGCCCGATGTCTCCTTTGCTTTTCCTGGTTTTTTTGGGGGTTGGAAAAGATGTTGATAGAGTCGGGTAGGGGTTTTAGTTGGGGGAAGGCGGGGGAGGAGGGCGTCCGTACTGCAGTGGTGACGTTTGCAGATGATATTGGGGTACTGGAAGAGGGGAAGGAGGGGCTTGAGCAGCTGCTTAATGTCTGTGCAGAGTGGGGAGTAGATAGGAGGATGGAGTTCAGCAGCGAGAAATCCGGTTACATGATTTTTGGTAGGGGGGAGGACCAGTGGGCAGATGGAGGGGCAGATGAAGCCGAACTACCTGGAGTTGATGGAAAAGAAGGTGAGGTGTAAAGCGGGAAGGGTCAAGGGCATGATTAAGAAAGTTGCTCTTTGGGGATATAATAGGTACGAGATTGCTCGGGTGCTCTGGAAGGGGGTAGCGGTCCCGGGTGTGATGTTTGCTGGAGGAGTGTTGGTGTATGGTAGGGAGTGTTGGAGGCAGATGGAGCGCTACCAAGGGGAGTTGGGGAGGTGGGCGTTGGGAGCTAATCGGTTTACTGCTGGAGAGGTGGGCTGGTCTGGTTTTGAGTCGAGGGAGGTGGTGGCGAAGATTTAGTTTGATACGAGGGTTAGGGAGATGGAGGAGGGTGCCATTGTGCGTACTGTGTATGAGTATGTGACGAGATGGTGCAGTACTAAATGTTGGTTGTACGCATAGCCTAGCTATAGATGGTTCTTCCCAGCAAAGAATTTATTTGTATTATATCGTTGGTTAAAATATCATTTGAGACTAAAATGTACTGTCTCCCAGTTCAGGAAAGAGCGATGGAAAAGCCTGGTCGGCAATTATGCACTATGTTTGCCTGGAGAATGAAACATCCGGTTTATCGAGCGCTCTAGCCTGGTGGGGACTAACTTCCGGTTTAGGATGGAGCGAACGCTCACTCGCGTTCTGGGGTCGATGCAGGCAGCATGGGCTGCAAGCTGCAGTCATGTTTTTTTTAGCCATGTGGTCAAGCGTTTGTAACTTTGAAATGTCACTGTTAAATAAACAGTTGAACTTTAAGTATTCTTCTGGAACTTCTTTTGCACGGTAACAGTAATTTTGTAGGACTAGGAATTCGCTGGAGTAACGCGGACAATTTTCCTACAGTGGTAGCAGAGCGTGGTTTTGTGAAACGGACGTTTGTGCGACGTGCATATTATTTTGCCGATAGTGTCGTCGTTCATTTCAAGAAGAAGTCTTCCAGAATTCCGGTATGGTAACCTAATATTAACATTTTGGTGGGACCATTTAACGAGGGACAAATTTGTTCAGTTTTCCGTCGTAGCGAAAACCCCCGTTATAACGAACTGGTTAGGCCTATCGTAACGAACGCTAGTCGTCCAGTCATAGCATTGGCTTTTGTGCTCGCAGCATTAAACTATTTTACTAACGGTGCTTCTAATAGAACTCGTTATGTTGCGTATTTTGTTAGTAGCAAAACCAAAACTTAAAATTAAATTAAACCAGTGACAAGAAACCACGTGGACTTTGACAACCCCCGCCATAACGACATCGACAGCGTTAGTCTGTCACGGAGCTCAAATGCATTTCGACAAATGCAGGAAATATTCCAGTGCACTCATTAGTCATAGCAAAGTAATATATTTATGTAATATATTAGAACTTAATATATTTATACATATTTATGGAAATATATATTTATTTGTGGTATTAGACATTGAGACAAATGAAGGCAGCTCTGTGGTGCGTCTTGTATAGCGTAATTTTGTTCGCAAATATGACGAGTGACGGTGGCTCAATTGCCATTCCAAAATTAACTGTGAACAATTATGAATCTTGGAAAAACAATTGTCGTTTTCTACTCCAAGAAAAGGGGTTATGGTCGTTTGTGGACCAAACTGAACCGGCGTTATCTGCTTCAGCCTCAGCAAAGGAGAAGGACAGATACAATCATCGCAAGAGTAGGGCCATGGCAATAATATGCCTTAATGTTGAAACACGAATGCAGGATGTCATAGGAAACTTGTCTGATGCATATGAAGCGTGGGAAAAACTCAAAACTATTTTTGAACCAGTGTCTAGGGCTCGTGAGGCTAGACTAAGAAGTGAATTCTTTGCTTTACAATTAGAACAGAATGAGCCCATGGCATTATTTTTGGCTAGAGTTGACAAAAAGGCAGCTGAATTAGCTGATATTAAGGCACCACGTACAGATACAGAAATTGCATTCCAGTATTTAGGAAAATTGCCCGAAGAATACAAGTACACTGTCCAACAGATCTATCACTGGAAAGATGCAGATTTCATTCCTTCAAAGGTTAGGGAGCAACTTCTAGCAGAATACTCTAGATTAAAAATGAAGCAGCCTACTGCAACTGCATCAAATGTGATGGCTTCAGATGATCCCGAGTTCGCGAAAGCATTCGCTATGTTTCAAAAAGTGTATAAACGTGCACCATCTCGTGAACAACAAGTAGGCTTACAATTTCGTCAAGGTGGAAACTCCACTCGTGCGTGCTTCAATTGTGGTGAAAAATCCCATATGGTTAGGGCCTGCCCTCATCTAACATCTCAAGCAAACGAGAAAACCCCAAGTAGCAGTAGAGGCAACCCTCGACGTGGTAGAAGTAGGGGAAGAAATAGAGGAGGTCCATCCAGCACTAACGACCGGGCCGGCAGTTTCTATGTTGGTATTGACGAGCAGATCAATTCTTCAGCAGTGTGTGTGGAAGATGCAGATTTTACCCCCAGTGCGCAGATTCTGGGAAAAGTAACACAAGGTGATCCCAATTGGTACCTGGATTCCGGTGCTACGCACCACATATGTACAAATAGAGATTGGTTTATTTCACTTGCAACAGTGCAAGATAACCAAGTTTGCCTTGGTGAAGGCGCTTCAAAAATTGTTGGTATCGGGCAAGTGACCATTCAAGTAAAAGTCGGTGATGTTACATATACTATTGACTTACAAAATGTTTTGTATATTCCAACCTTTTGCAAAAATCTCATAAGTGTTGGTTGCATCGATAAGTCTCTTTATCACATTGACATTTTTCAGGGACATATGAGTGTGTATTTACATAATGCAAATGAATGCCTACTGTATGGCAAGCGAATCGCAAACAAGTTGTATTGCGTATGCAATGTTGTGTCTCATAAGGTTAAACCAAAACATGTGAATGGAGCTGTAGCTTGTACATCTGACTCGAGTAAGAGTTCCTTTGGATTAAGTAAGAATCAAAAGGGGGACTTTAAACGAAGTAGTGAAGTCGATAAGATTAGAGTAGATGATCAAGTTAAACCCAATAAATCAGTTTCAGTGGAAACCTGGCACTCGAGGTTCGGTCATCAGCATAATTTGGGCTTGATAAATTTACAAAACTCCAAGGTTGTACATGGAATACAAGTGGGAGTGAAGCCTAAATCTCCTCAGTGTGAGGTATGCAAGGTAACCAAATCGACTAGGGCTAGTTTTAAGGGTATTGATGCTATACAGAGTAAGAAGCCCCTCGAGCTCCTTCACATGGATGTTTGGGGACCAAGTCGCACGGTATCCTTGGGTAATTGTAGATATGTGCTTACTATAATTGATGATTATACTCGTTATGCATGGGTGTTTCCGATCGCTAAGAAAAGCGACGTATTTCAAACTTTTGTTGACTTTCGTGCAAGAAGTGAAAGACAATTCAACCTCAAAATTGTAAATGTCCGCACGGACCGAGGTATGGAATTTTGTTCAGGTGAATTTTGTGATTATCTACGTAAGTTGGGTATAAGATACCAGCGAACCAATGCCTACTCACCAGCTATGAATGGAATCGCTGAGCGATTTAACCGCACGTTGATAGAAGGGGTACGTGCAATACTTCACGAGACGTCTCTGCCACGCAATCTTTGGGCAGAATTTGTATGTACATTCACCTACCTAAAGAATAGGTACCCTCACTCAAAATTAGGCTTTAAGGTCCCTTATACATTATTGTTTGATCGAGGTGTATCAGTCAGACATTTACGAAGACCTGGTGCAATGTGTTATGTACACTTCAACAAGCCGGGAAGGGATAAACTCGACGTTAAAGCATGGGAGGGGGTATTCATTGGCTATGCAGTTGACACGGTAGGATATAGAGTGTGGAATCCCCAAACTAACATGATTGTTGAAACTAAACATGTAAAAGTAGATGAGGATAAGTTATGGGGAAAGGAGAAAAGGTCCTTGCAGTATAGGCCTAAGAGTGTTCTTAAACCCAGTGAAAGTGCAACTAAATTTAACTATGAAAAGGGAATTAGTTCTGGTACAGAGTCAGAATCTGATGGTAATTCTAGTGTAGAATCAGAAGCAGAAGATAAGACTGAGGGCCCAGTAACCATTGAAGAAGTTCCTCCACAGCCAATCATACGTAGTAATAGTGTAGGCTCATCCCCCAAATTGGCTCCTTTAGATTATAAGAATTGGAGAAGGGAAGAAGTAGTCCGTAAGACGGGGCAAAGGGTAGGTAGGATAGATGTGTACTATCGTACCCCAGATGGAATTACATTCCGCAGTGTTAATGATATCAAAAAGTATTGTGTAGAACGGGGATATCAGTTTGAACCAGTGTTCGATTTTAGGGGTAGACGAACACCTGATCCCGAAAATGTATCCACTAGTGAAAAGGATAGTCCTGTTGATTTTAGTGATGCAGAGGCTTACATGTGTATTGTTGAGCCAAGTAACTATGAGGAAGCCATTTCCTCTCCTCAAAAGTGTGAATGGAAAAGGGCCATGGAAGACGAAATTGCGTCTTTTAAGAAAAGAGGGGTATACAAAGAGGTTAATGTAACTAATGATATGAAAGTACTGGGATGTAAATGGATATACAAGGTAAAACAAAATACCGATGGAAGCATTAAACGTTTCCGCTCCCGACTAGTAGCTCAGGGGTTTCGTCAAGCAAGCGGTGTTGATTTTGACGAAGTATTCAGCCCAGTTGTAAATTTTGTTTTGGTCAGATTTTTTTATGTATTATTGGTATCCATTATGAAGTGGACAAATGTACATTTGGACATTAAATGTGCGTACCTTTATGGTACATTAGATTGCAAAACCTTCATGGAAATCCCTAAAGGATTCAAAACTGTATTTAACCATGGTAAGGTGTGGCTATTGCAAAAAGCCGTATATGGTCTTCACCAAAGTGGGAGACTATGGTGGGAAGAACTTGAAAAGACATTAGTGGTAATAGGATTTTCTAAGTTCTTGGGACTTAACTGTGTTTATCATTTTGGTTTAGATGCAGTTTTATTATTTTATGTGGATGATTTGCTTTTGTTTGCCAGAAACGAAACTATTAGAGCAAATATAGTAACGTTGCTTAAATCCAAATTCGAACTCACGTCTTTAGGAGAAGTAAAAAACCTATTAGGTGTTGAATTCCTAAAAGTTGATGGCAAGACAGTAATTCATCAACAGTCTTACATTTCTAAACTCGCAAAGAGGTATGATGTCGATGATACGTGTAAGGTACGTGTACCAGTACTGGCTGGTACTTGTGTTCAAAAGAAGCGAGACGAAAATGAGACAAGTGTAAATTTCCCATACAGGTCACTTGTAGGAAGTTTGTTGTATGTAGCTTCTAGAACAAGGCCTGATATTCTGTTGAGTGTTATAATATTGTCCCAATATAACAATGCCTTTACGCCCATTCATATTCGCTTGTTGTTGAACGTATTGCGATACTTAGTCAGTACGAAACATTATGCTATCGATCTTTCAAGTGTCACAGGATCTGAATTGTATGCATATGTGGATGCATCTTGGGCATCCGATAGAGACGACCGGCGTAGTTTCGGTGGGCACATTGTATTCTTGGGTAGTGTACCTATTTTGTGGGGCTGTAAAAAGCAGAGTATGGTGTGCCTCAGTACAATGGAGGCAGAATTCATTGCAATGATTCCGGCTGTAAAAGAATTGCACTGGTTACACAGTGCATTGTCAAATTCAGTATTAGCACCATTGGCTACAACACCAAAATTGTACTGTGACTCACAATCTGCCATCCACTTTACTAGGAATGAGGTAGAAAACTTAAGGTCAAAGCACATTGACATTAAATATATGTTTTTGAGGGATTGGTTACGAAAGCAATATTTCTGTTTGTATAAAGTACCGTCTGAACTAAATGTTGCAGACATGCTGACGAAATGGCTGAACCCAGGACGGCTGAATAGGCTATGTTCAGCGGTGTTCTATAATTGTGACTCATAAGTAATGATATAAATTCTGTAGCATTGTGTTTGCATGGGAAGAATGGGAGGGTGTGTTGGTTGTACGCATAGCCTAGCTATAGATGGTTCTTCCCAGCAAA
>JAHWFP010027952.1:8253-24792 GCA_023313725.1 Lithobius niger
TAGTCTATTAGATTGTAGATCTTATTGTAATTATTAGAAAATTAGTAGATGTGCACACAGAGATGAAACGTCATGATTATTGTACGCGCGCATTGCATCATTTAGTGACGGGTCGTTCTTAAATATAGTTAACAATATTCAACAGAAAATCTCCTAGACGCCACATTTTAAGACAGTTTTTTAGCAAGAGAAAGACTAACGGTAAGTAAATAGACCTTTGGGGCCGTACTTGATGTGGCTGTACTTGATCGAGAAAAATGGCGCTGGGAGGTATATCCCTTTAAGAGGCTGAGAGCATCGAAGACAGTCTGCAACACAGAAAGTAAAACTGTTGACTTTCCTAACCAAGAGGAAAGAAACGCGGAAAAAAAAAACAGTGTCTAGGGGTAGGAAGATAGATCGAAGCAAAATTAGCAAAGAAGTAATATTGTTTAAAGTTGAATGCTGCATCAAATGGAAAGCGAGAATGTCTCTGAAAAAAATGGCTCGCCTTCAGCAACAGTTCATATTTATTTTAACTTTGAGGCCCTGATTCAATGCTGCTGCCATCATGAATATCGTTGTGGAGCCCTCCCTCACCATAACCCCAAAACGTGGCCTCATGGGCACTCCACAATTGGGTTTGGCTCGACAGTGAGATGCGGTCTCTCACGGTAGCTGCCCACCAGTTACCGCCGGTAACGCACTGCTGTTCAATAGCCAACTTAAGAGGTTGAAGAGTCAGCGACGCAGTTGGAATACTTTCTTGCATTTATTCATGCGAAGAACGCACCACTTGACGACAACGAAAAAAATCTCAGTTCTCTATTCACATAGCAGCTGTGTTACTCATCGACACTCTATAGTTTCATTATGGCCAGGGGGCTGCCACCAAGTCTTAAAAATAGCGACCTCTATTACAATATGATAGGTCGTGTCAGTCTGGCTCAGCGGTAGGACCTTGGCCTTTGATTTCAAAGGTCCTGGGTTCGATTCCCCGCTCAGGCAGTCTGACATAAAAGTCCAAAAGGCAACGTAAATAGGTTTGCATCTGTATTTAGTTATTTCTTGTGAGCCTTTGGCTTTCCCGTCTTTAATCAATATGTACGATTTAACAAAAGCTCTAGACCATATGGGGGATTGCAAACAAATGACAAGCTGCAGCACGGAACACACAAAGAAATTTCTTTTTAGACAGCCAACAAGCCACGTGCCTCCTAAATTATTGAGTGTAAAGTTAGTGCATCCACGTGCACCAGGGAGCAGTCAGTAAAGGTACGCCTAGCGACAACACGGGGCGCTTTTGAAACACAGATTTTGAATCGCTAGATGAGTGCCATCCAGTGACAGTGCTATCGTTAACCTTGACCGCTTGCTCCCTGGTGTACGAGGACGCACCAACTTTGCATTCACTAATTAAGGAGAAGCATGGCTAGTTTGTTGTGTAAAAAGAAATTTCTTTGCGTATTCCTTCGCTTGTTGAAATCAAGTTCTAAATAGAACTAAACAGTGGTAGACGACAGACGCTAGATGCTGCAGCCTGTCTGTCGGTGAATAGGTACCTTTAAGGCTGCCGTACAGCTACTCCTTTATTGAGCCTTGTGAGTGTATGATTTGTTTTCCCTCTCCATTGTCTATGGCCGAGTGAATTTCGGTCGAATGGAGCCCTGGTCACGGTTGTGACCTTAATAACGGGTTCAGTTAGTTATCTTTATGCCAGTGGAGGATGTGGCCATAGCGATTAAGGTGCTATGCAAGTGATCTGGGGGCGAACTGGGTAGCCGGTCGAATCCGGGTCATGCCACTCCGACGAAACGTAAGTGCATAAAGGTGGTTTACTGAACTACGTAATTTCTAGTGTATGATTTTCGCTGTTGGCCAATTTCCAATTTTCCTTAATTTTCCTATAGCTACTGTACATTTCTTTTTTGTTTTTCAGAAATAACTTAAGCCTGGAAGTTCTGAATATAAAGTACTAAAACCAAGATCTCTTGAGTGTGAAGCGTGAAATATCAGTGCGACCGCATAATTGGTAAATGTTCAGACCAACAAGGCAAATTTCCATTAAATGCCGAGTGTTAGAATGCAGCTCTTCCATCTTCACCAAATTGCCCACCATCCAATCCACTTTCAAAGTTATTGACTATAATTCTCACTGAACTCGTAAGCAGCGCCGACGTCAAATCCTTTGTTGCCCAGTTTTCTCAGCAAAAGCTGAACGGTATTACTATGGGATAGGATAATTTAGGGACATCAACAAGCTCCTCTCCTTTGTGCGTGGGTGCGCTGCGAGCTTCGCTTTTCAAATGCGGGCCTATTAATTTACCTCTTTCGTTGCCAGGAGCATAATGGCTTCATTTGCGTTGCCAGTCGCCTTTGAATGCACTTGATTGGCCAAATTAATACCCGCTGTCACCGACATGAGCGCTACTGTCATTGCATTGTCATGGCGGCGTGAAAAGTAGCTTGCCTGGATTGGAGCAAGCGTGCCTTTCATTTATCAAAAGTAGTTTGAAGGGTGGTGGGTATACTGCAAGTGCGCCCTTCATTTATTAAAGCCATTTTTTAAAGAAGTGATTGGGGTGGTGTCAAAAGACGAGAAAGCTTTGTAAAAGTCTCCTCGATGTGAAGATAAGAGTTTAGGTTCTTTCGCACACAGCAAGAATGAACTTAAGGGAATCACTTTGACCATTGAATGAATTATTTTCAATCTTGCATTCTTCTCAAAACAAATCGAAAGCATTAAAGGGGCAGTAATCACTACTAGTTGGCTTCCCTGCACGTCTTTAAGCATAAAACCCAACTGTTCCTATCTCAAAGCCAACTGAATCGGTCGTCCATTGTTGGCCACTTCCGGTCTCAGTCTGGTAGTGTTCCATAGATAATGGGCTCACTTGTCGGCCAATTCCTGTTACTTGTGGGCCACTTCCGGTTACTTGTGGGCCACTTTCGCTTCATACTTCCGGTTTTTTTTACCTTTTAACTAATTTTTGTACGTTGAATCTAATAGCAAGAATTGATACGGTTGGGGAGGAGAATATGTGACTGAGACCCCATACTAAAACGTCCTAGATACGTTCACATTAGTTCAATCTTAGTTTATAGAGGGCGCCACATGTTTTATGTGGGAATTTTTACTCAGTTTTCAGCTTAAAATTAAACTAAACTAAATGAAACAAGCTTGTATTTAATTATTACTTAGTTTAGCTTAGTTGTAATTTAGTTTACTTTAGATTTGGGCTGAAAAATGAAAAAAAAAATTACCAGAAGAAACACGTGGCATCTTCTGAAAACTCGCACAGAACTAATAGAAACGAGTCTGACGTGTTTCAATAGGGACTTTTTAGAGTTACAAATTTTCCTCCCAAACCCTATAAATTCTTGCTAATAGTAAAACTGTTTGTCTCAATCTGGTAGTATTCCATAGATAATGGGCTCACTTGTCGGCCACTTCCTGTTACTTGTGGGCAACGTCCGCTTCATGCTTCCGCTTTTTTAAAACTCCTTTTAACCAAATTTTAGACGCTGAATCTAATGGTGAAAACCGTTTGTCTCTATCTAGTACTGTTCCATCGATAATGGGCTCACTTGTTGGGTACTTAAGATCAGTTGTAGGCCACTTCCGCTTCATACTTCCGGTTTTCTTAAATTACTTTTAATTAATTTCTGGACGCTGAATCTAATGGTGAAAACCATTTGTCTCTGGTTCTGTTCCACAAATAATGGCCTCACTTGTCAGCCACTTCTACTTAATACTTCCGGGTTTTTTTTTTTATTTCCTCTTATTAATTTTTGGACGCTGAATCTAATAGTGAAAACAGTTTGTCGCTATCTGGTTCTGTACTAAAGATAATGGGAGCACTTGTTGACCACTTCCGGTAACTTGTAGGCAACTTCCACTTCATACATCCTGTTTTTTTTTTAATTCCTTTTAAAGGCACATAAAATCTTCCGGTACATGTCTTGCGACCTGTTGAGGGTAGCGTTTGCAACATTTTCTTGTTAACGTCGCGTAAAACAAAAAAAAGACTGTGTTGGCAACATTTACACACGATTGACTAATAATGTCGCAAAACTGAGTCGTACAGGAAAGCCAACTGGGGTGCACTACCTTTAACTAATTTTTGGACGCTGAGACTAATGGTACCGTTCAGAAGTTGAAACAGACAACGGACGGACAAAGGCATTGCTGTAGTCTTCTCAGTGTTTCGGCCGTATAGAAGACTAAAAACAGTGCTAAATCTCTACATATTGATTTGTAACGCCATCACCTAGAGGTCAAATGTCCAAAACGAAAGGGATTCGGCATTATGTTTTTTTTTATATTTCAAATATATGTTTCACTTATCGTTTCATTCTGCACAAAGAGGTGCAGTGATACAAATCGTTCAAATTTATAAAATACCGCACGACATAATTATTAAACCAGGCTTAGGGCGCGTTTGCATTCATGCAGCTAGAACTCAATCGCGATGGCAAAGGTGACAGTTGCCATGGTAACAACGCTAAACGGATTAGCTAAATCCGACATCGTTTGAGTATACACTTGCAGTCTTATAATCCGTGCCAATAATATAAAGAATTCCTCATGACGAAACAATTTTCCCAAACGCTTTTGAAGTCAACGTTTTTTGATGTTTTTGTTGCGAGGCGGCAGACATAAAACCGCCGCCATGTTGGAATTTGAGGTAATTTCTAGCTTCTAGCTGCGAGAATGCAAAAGCGAGTGGTTGCGTAAACGTGCCCTTACATCTGGTGGCTAACAAACAATCAATTTAATTGTGGTTATTGTACTTTCCAAACCGTTACTTATTTCTAATAAATGAGCCAATTGGTAATTCCCGTTAAAGGGGCAATATTTCCTGAACGATGGCCCGGCCGGCCCTCTTTATTGCTATAAATACTGTTATAAGCACAGTATAGCTTTTTGGCACGACCCAAATCAAAGAGGGAGCAACCCCGATCCCGTATTAGCTCTTAATGCGCCCTTTTGGCTATAGATGCTTTTAAACGCATCAGCCTCTTGTCTTGCGGGATCATAACGTCATCGATTAGTGGCTGGGGGGGCTTTGGCTTGCTCGTTCTAGATATTTTATTCTGCATTGCTGTTGTCTCGTCCCTCGGGGTTCGTCTTCCCTTGTCGCGTGGGCCATTGTGTCGACCGCAAACCCAACCCCCCCCCCCTGCGCCCCTACGTTTGTCAGACGTACAGATTAGTGACGTTCCGTCCTTCCGAAACCGGCTAATGGCCAGCCGTCCCTGCGCATGCGTGTTGCTATACCCTTTTATTGGATTCTCTCTACTGATGCCTTGAAATTGAAAAGTGGCTTTCGTCAAAAGCTTTTCGCTGGCAGGAGCTTATTTTTCAGTCTTTATTTTTATTGGAAAATGTGGCGGCCAGCTTCCCCTTCTCCAACCAGCTTAGTTGTATGCAAACCTGATATGGGTTATGCATTGCAAATGGAACGCTGCGTTTAAAGAGTCTGTGTGAGAAAGCGGTAAAAATTAACTGATGTAAAGCAGCAGCATACATAAAGTTCCGTTGGAACGCTTTATCTACTCCTGCGTAAACTGATGTCACACGTAAACTATAACATTCTGCACATATCTTACGTATTCTTCCCAACATGGAAATATTAAGTTACAGTGAAAGACTTAATATTGAAAGAAATGATATCGGAGCGAAACTGACAGCTATCAAGTTTCTGGTTCTAAGGGCATTTATATACCAAAGCTTCACTGGCACCTGCCTCATTGGACCTTGAGATGTTAATCGGAGGAATTATTTCGAAAGATGAAAATTTTGAAGGCGGCCATATTTTTGGCAAGATTTGGCTGGATTTGTGGGGATATCACTCACTATCGTGAGAGTAAAAATGAGAAAACTAACTATGGCATCTGTAGAAACGAGCAAATTAACTACGTCATCTGTTGAAACAAGCAAACTAACTACATCATTATGTAGAAACGAGCAAACTACATCATCTGTAGAAATGAGCAAACTAACTACATCATCTGTAGAAACGAGCAAACTAACTACAGCATCTGTAGAAACGAGCAAACTAACTACAGCATCTGTAGAAATGAGCAAACTAACTCATCATCTGTATAGAAATGAGCAAACTAGCTACAGCATCTGTAGAAACGAGCAAACTAACCACATCATCTGTAGAAACGAGCAAACTAACTACAGCATCGGTAGAAATGAGCAAACTAACTCATCATCTGTATAGAAATGAGCAAACTAGCTACATCACCGGTAAAAACGAGCAAACTAACTACAGCATCTGTAGAAACGAGCGAACTAACTACAGCATCTGTAGAAATGAGCAAAGTAACTCATCATCTGTATAGAAATGAGCAAACTAGCTACATCACCGGTAAAAACGAGCAAACTAACTACATCAACTTTCTTTACGTAGATTGAACCGACCCAAGCGCCGCAACGCACTTGGAAATCCAACTGAATCGCAAGTGGGAAGCACTGACCCAAGAAGGCTTAACGTTATACGATATAAGTCTCGTAGCAATGTACCGTTTTGATGTAAAGCATAATTAGCAAGTTTTATTTAAGTAACTGACTATTTATTCTCATCATCGTCAAACTCGGCCTGCTGTTTCTGTTAAGTATCTTACGCTAACGGTCGCTACATAACAAGATCGCGTAATGCTATGTAAACGTGTGAAATTAGCAACGGAAAGTCAACATCGACTTAGCGGCTGCCCATTAGGCTATCACTGTTTGTTTTATTCACGCTGAAACGCATAACGCCTCAATTTGAGCTTCCTTATTCAGCAAGTAAAGCTGTATGGTAGTCGAAAGCTTGCAGTGTGTTGCTTATTTGTTTTGAGCTGTGGCTGGCTGGGGGCGAGGGGTAATCGTCTAACTGGAAAATCGCATAATTGGAAGGACGTATACATTATAAGAGTTTAATGCACGGTGGTGACGTCACGCTATCACATTGCCATGCTAAAAGTGTAGTCGTTATATACGGTTAATGTGAAAACCCACACACGTCACAGTGGGTTAATTTTGATAACCCACACTTTTTTGATAATCTAACACTTTTTACGGGGGTCTACACAACTCCTGTTCATATGACATATGACATATGACCCGACTTTTCAAAATTACCGTACACAACACAAATTCACCAGCACACCTCATTGCAACCAGCATAAACACGCACATTTGCAACCTGCGACATTTTCTTTCTAGCCTAACACGAAAAAAAACAAAAAAACTCACGTGCTATGCTAGGCCCCCACTCACGGAGGAATGGCCCAACCCGGCAACCTTTCGTTCCGACGGTACGAAAACTAAGCTACTGACACTTTGAAATACACCTAAAAACCTACGAAACTCATGCAAATAGCGCATTTTATACCCTCAGCTGATTTAAACTATTAAAGTAGAAAAAAAATAGTTTTATCTTAAAACACAAACATCGGTATTACGGAACGTCTCTCCCCTTCGGTCGGCCTTCATACACAGGAAGCTTCCAACCCGGAATTTCCGTTCAGGAATTTACATAAGTCGCATGTAAATATTCTTAAATTCATTATGATTCACAAATAAAATTTACAAACAAGTCTTTAAAAAACTAGAATAAGACGATAAGATAGCTTGACGTCACACCTTAGCATTAAAATACATTACCGTGAATCATAGGAGATTTAAAGGCTATAATTGCTCTTGAGCGCGAAACGGCTAGTTAGTCCAATATCTCGGGGCTGAAGGGAAAAACTCGCGCGCAAAGTGCGCTCGTGTTTCCTTCCACCCCCTCGATATTGGAATAGCCGTTTCTTGCTCGCGAGCAATTATAACCGTTAAATCGCCTTTGATTCACGGATATCCTACTACATAACGAAAAATTGTCTAACACGAAATTCGTAATAAAATGGAAAATCGTCTAACAGGAAATTCGTATAATGAAAAATTGTCTAATGTCCCTGCCTCGCTCGCGCTCCCGCGCTCGCTGCGGCTCTGCATATAACATCAGAAACCGCTGGTATTTTATTGTCCAATTAGACGATAATCCATTATACTATATTCCGTTTAGATGATTTTCCCATTATATGATATTCCGTTTAGATGATTTTTCAATTTTTTTATTTAGGCAAATATTAGACAATTATCACATTAGAGGATTTTCCAGTTAGACTTTCGTCCGACGCCCCGCTGGCTGGAATGTAAATTATTTGAAAAGATCCTAACTGGATTGTATAAGTTTACTTACTTAGCACCGTTGCACACGTGCGTTTTTTGGACACGCGGCGACACTGCGGTGCCACTGCGGTGACGCAGCCAATCAATGCACACGTGCGTTTTATTAACGCGCGTTGACGCTGCGGTGCCGCTTCGGTGACGTATGTGCGCGTTCGGTTCCCTAACCTCGTGTACAAAAAATTATAGTTTGGAACCAATGAGACGATATTGCTTTTTTCGCCTACCTCGTGAACAAAAATATATTTTAAAATCAATGCGACGAATTTTGGTACATTGATGTACTAATTTAAGACGTACCAGAGAAAAATGTTATACATCCTTTGCAGATTAACTAAAAAATTCGGATAAGTTCTTTAATTACTTCCCAATGAGTCTTCAATCATTTCTGCAGAAACATTTCATATTTCAGGATAGTTCTTTACTCCCCCAATAAACAATTCCACGTCTATTTCTTCGAAATTGGACGCCATTTTCGGTAACGCTTTTGTGGTAAACGGCGGACGTGTGCACCGCTCAAGTCACCCAAGGTAATTGTGTTTTTTTTAACGCTGCGGGTACCGCTGTGTTGACGGGGGGAATTGCGGTGCAAAACGACCGCACGAGCGGCGGGCGGTAACGCAACGTCGACGCTGTTACGTATGCAGTACTCAACAGATGTCACGTAAACCAAACCGCAAACGCGGTACCGCAGCGTTGAATGCTGTATCGCACGGGTGCACCGGTGCTTACCAGCTTGTGTGTTGGGGTATGAACGGCCCTGTTTGGATCTGTGCTCGTGCTATATCAATTGTAGGACGGAAACTGAGCAAACTTATTTCTTCCCTTTGTGAGATATCACTCTAAGATTGAAAAAAAATGGTGAGTTCGGGTGTATTTTCATGTTGTTACTACAGCGCCCACTAAAAGGGCTCTTCGAGAGTAGTTGTGCTACTTGAAAACACCATAAGTAACTTTTTTAACACTGGTACGGTGAGTAAGGTGCTTAAAAACTTCTTCTTGGAGTACGTGGTAGGGACAACCTGAAAACACCCCATTGAGCTCACAACTCACCATTTTTTTTTTCTTTGAACATCATACCCTGTAGGAGGAAAGCGACGTAAAACCACATTATTACTCATTTTAATAAAAACCGGAGATGGGCCTAAAACTCTGAGACGTCAGAAACTGCATTTTTCCAGTCTCGACCCGTAAAACGGCCGTTTAATTCGCTTTTAATGACGTCCAAAATGGTTAGTGCCGCTTACAACCTGATTCCGACCAAACGTAGTGACCGCTTCCATATGAAATTCTGATTGTATGAAGCGCTAAAAATTTGGATCACATTATGCTGCCACACACAGCAAGCAAGATTCTTTCTAAACTCAGTGACCACTCCATATCTGAGGTTCTGGGTGTGTACAGCGATAACAATTTGTACCCCACTGCCAGGCTTCTTTGACGTTGCTCAACTGCGGTATACAATTTCACACGACACAACAGCACTTTAAGACGAGGACAGTATGTTCTTTCTAATATCTTGTCCCGTTCGGCGACAACATTAGATTCGTGCGATCCTATCCAGATTGGTCGTATTACTATCATCACCCCCTACAATGTAACGTTGTTGATAATATGGTTCGTGCGTTACATTCGGCGATAAATCAGTCCGTTCTAACTTTTTTGTTCCAAGGTCTTTCTCCTTCTATCTTGCCTTGCTCACTCTCACTTTAAAAAAAAAAAAAAAAAAGAATAGTCGTTTGTTTTCGCATCTGGATCTTGCATCTGCAGGCAATCAGCCGTGGCTGAAAAAAATAATAGAAAAGAAGAAGCACACCCCTATCACAACAACGAAAAAAATCCAAACACAAGTTCTAATTGCGTTATGTGTCAAGATCTACGACGAAATAAATGTCAAGCGATTGAACGCCTCGTACTGACATGTTTTTATCTCCCTTTTTTTTATTTAATTTTTTTTTTATTCAACCAGTTTAGAGCCTAAACAAATATTCAGAGCCTCACCATGGGATGTAGGGGTAAAGGAAACACATGTATATCCAGAGAATCACCATTTTACTGTTTCGGCTGTGTAGTGGGTTAAAATAACACTTAAAACCGTCACTGTTTTTTGTGTGTGTGTGTGGAATTTGTTAAAGGTACATGCAGTCATATTGGCTTTCCTGTATGACTCAATTTTAAGACATCAGTTCAAACGTATGTAAATGTTGACAACACATTCATTTTCTTGTTTTTTTTTCTTCGTGCGACATGATTATGCGACATTAACTCGAACCTGTGTAAATGTTGCAAACGCTATTCTGAACGGAAGCATTGATGTCCCTTTAACTTTATGGAACTTTTAAATTAGTTGTGTCTCGTCTAAATACATTTTATTTAATGTTGTACTGTCTGGGACTCTAGTATCTAGCACTACATAATGTGTACTCTGAAGTTATCTACACTACGTGTAACTATGACAACCAGTGCACCTTACACTTACTCGTTTATGTCAACGAACGATATGTCTCGGTAGCCAATTAGGTATGCATACCTACCTTCACAATGTATATAAAGCTCTGCAGCGCCACCAGTGGGTGCTGCCAAGATTTTAACCTAACATGTCTTGCGTCACCGTTTTTAGGCACCGAACCCGGTTTATCACAAGAGTTTATTATTTTTGTTGTTGTTTTACTTATTTTTTTAACGCATCCTCTTTTCGGTTTTAATATTGGAAATAGTTTTCCACTATAGGTTTTCGGTTTGGTTTCGTATTTTTGTGCGACCCACTTCTGCCCGCGGTCATCTGTTCTTGTGACGCGGTGTGGGTTCCTCCTTTCCTTTTTATGATTTTAAGTGTAAACTGCATTGAAAAATAAGCTCAACTCAGTAAATACAAGAAGCAAATGTTAGGCTTTGCCTGAACAAAGAAGTTGATCAGGTCAGTGATTGAAAGGGGACCCTGGTAAAGTCCCTACAGTGTAAGAGACTACTAGGTTCCTTCAGCATCTATGAACTCCATTCTGGCCTATACCTACTACAGGCATTATCTCGACCCCGTACGATGATCGGAGATTTTCCGACTGGCAACTCTGGGTTTGTTTTCCCCCCCCCCCCCCCCCACACACACACACACACTTCCTTACTAGGCTTCTATTTCATTTTAAAACGTCCAGTGAGGTTTTGAGTCAGTTTAAAGAAAATAAATAAATCAAAACTAATTGTGACTTTTAAGTTGTCAGGTAAAAAAAATATCCCCATCAAAGGAAGTTTCAACTTTCAACCCATTTTTGTCTCATTGTTATCTTTTACAGATGACTGAAAACAGCCAAACATAATTTGGCGGCCACGTACTATCGTGTGTCTTAATACCAACTTTAAGAGTGACAACGATACGTAGGCAGGAAACCACCACCGTATATCTTCCAAGGAACTAGATTTAACCCATTAGCTGATCAGCGTGCACGATTTGGTGCGAAACGTGCAGGCCTTTGAATAGTCACAGAGGCACGGAATGATAGCTACTTGAAAAATCGTCTTTGAGCCAAATTCTAAATCGTTTCTTTGCATAAATTATTGTGGTGGTGCCCTCCTTTGTGGAGAAACTGAAGTGCGGGAGCAGAACGAGAGACCTGATTATGAGGGTGTTAAAATACAAATTTGCTTTTCGCGGCGTTGGAGGATTTTTTTTTCTTAGTTCTCTTAATGATGTATCGTGGATCGTTTGTTGGTCTCCGAGGTTCTGTGCTAAGCTAATTACCAGGCCATAATGACGCTCTAACTCGCAGGCAGCAAGGCCTTCACTGCCGTAAGCGAAAGATGGTTGCTACAGCGCTTCTCCAATCGACCGGAAATCCAGGGTGAAAAGAAAGAGCGCTTTGGCTTCCAGCTGCAACAAAGGGTTTTTATTTCCTTTCTTTGCGTCAGTTCTGAGGCAATACAAAAAAAAAAAAAAATCGTTGCCGCACGAAATCGACCTAAAATCACGGAAAGTAGAGCAAAAATCCTCAGGTGCGGATGACTAGGTTTGTTTTCCAATTCAGATTTTTTGCCGTTCGCGTTTATTAAAGGGAGGCGAGTTAGGCCACCGAAAAAACTGTTATACCACGCGCCAAGGCTGATTGCCGTGACGGACGCATCACGTGACTGGGCTAGTCCATTCAGACGGCCAAAGATCCGCTATTCTCGTTCGTCATTGGCTAACTCTTGATGACATCACGGCAAACAGCCGTGGCTCGTGGTATATAGATTCTCGTGAGCATCTAAAAAATAAGACGTCAAAATATGACAGCGAAGTGGGTGCCACATCCCAACAAGTATTATGCAAAGAGACAAGAAGGTATCAACATATGACAGCAAAGTAAGTGTCATATCCAAGAAGAGCACGTTTCGGTCTTGTGCCGGCCCAGGTTCGGTAGGCATGCTAAGTAGGGTGGTGTAAAAAAAAAAAACTTTTTCTGAATTCTGAATACCTTGGGTGTGGAAAAGTTGTCTTTTGACGTCATTTTCCACACATAAAAAATTTCACCTCAGGTGATGTGTTGAGGTGCCACAAGAGGCTTCAAAGTTTAACATTGTTTAACATAGGCGGAAATTCAAAAAAATGGGAACCAAAATTTTTTAACTGGTTTAAAATTTAATTTTAAAATTATCTCATTTAATGCTCACAGAGTAGTTGGAAGGTAACTGTAGCCTTTGGAAGCGCACCCAGCGTTAGCCATGGCGCCAGAAGGAGAGACGGTAACTAAACCATGCGCAATGGCTGTTTGCATGAGTTAGCTAATGACGAACGAGAACAACGGCTGTTTGGCCGTCTGATTGGACCAGCACGTGATATGCACGTGACAGCAAACAGCCATGGCGTGTGGTATATAATAAGTGCGAGAAATATTTTTCTTGCACGACAATGTGCGTTGAACTGTTACGGGCCAAAATAAGCTAAAACGTAATTTTCGGCCATTTTCAATGTCAAACTATACCCAATTAAAAAAAAATTAAATTCTTTGTGAATCTGGCCTGTTTGTAGATGGTTCTTGAGAGCATGAAACGAGATAATGTTAAAATTGAATTTTAAACCTGCCAATTAATAATTTTTCAATTTGTAGCATTTCTGCCTATGTTTAACAATGTTAAACTTGAAGCCCCTTGTGGTACCTCAAGACATCACGTCAGAGCGATGAAATTTTTTATGTGTGATAGTGACGCTAAAACCTTTTCCACACCCAAGCTATTCAAAATTCAGAAAAAAAGTTTTTTTTCACTCCACCCTAATGCTAAGTCTTAACCCACTCTTCCTCTTAATTCAGTCATTAAAAAAAAAAACTCAACCAGAAACAGTAAACAAAGCTATTAAAATTACGGAACGGTCTGGTGTTTCGATCTGTCCGCAGATAGCCTTAAATTCCAAACTTAACCAATTTCACTGTCTTTTTATGACGTCAAACCCTCTCTACACTTGACTACCTCAACTTTTAGCCAAAGTTGTGTAGCAAGTGAAGTATTAAATTAAAACAGACGCAAAAAAAGTTTGGATTTCTGTGTTGTAACTGAAGTACTACCTATAGCGAATGACGGAATGGGGCAGAAAACTCACCTGCACTTTCCGAAAAAAAAAAGAGGGTGGAAGGAGGCATTTTATGTGATACCACAGTATCACATAAAATCAATATTGTCAGGTTATTCGACACATGGACATAAAAAGCTTTTTAAAAAACACAAATCCAAATTTGTGTTTTTTAAAAAGTTTTTTATGACCATGACAGGAATATACCTGTTGAAAATTAAGTATTGATTTTATGTGACACTGTGGTTTCACGCATCAGGCGCGTGTGTTTTTCTTTGTTTACGTTTTGACCACTGTTCTGACGTTGAAATAGAGAATAGATATAAAAATTGAATAGCACTATTTTACCGACCACCGCCTCAAAATCTTTAAAAACAAAAGTAGAGTAACAAAAAAAAAACAATTAATAATGACTCTGGAACTTGCAATCAATATTACGATCCTCAAACAACCTTTGTTTTAATTCACGAGTTTGTTTATTGAAAGGGAGCCCAAAATAAGGGAAGGGGTGGAAGGGGCATGTGTTTCAAGTGCCGATGAATTAGGATGGTTAACGGGTCTTTAATAAAATCAGTAAATCAGTTAAACTAGTTGCTTTTTCATTGTGTTTATGCGTGTTAGTTTTTTGTTGTTGTTGTTGTTTTTATTCGGTGTATTTTACTCAATGTTGGCTCCACTGTTATTGCTGAACTCGATATAAACCAACTTTGCAAACTAGATTTCACCCCTCTCCTCCTCAAACACCCCATACCACGTCAAATAACTTGAAATGACCTGGTGCAAGAGCGTCAACTCGCGGTTTGGCCCTGTCTCAGACGGCCCTGCACCCGTCTATATTGCTAAAGCCCATCTACTGCGAAAGCATTAGCCAAGAATAGTTTGTTTTCATTAATCAAGAACGAAAGTTACAGGGGTTCGAAGACGATACAACCCTAGTTCTAATCACGGTATTTTCCGAATGATCTAAAATTTTACTTTTCTGCTATTTAACGAATATTAATCAGTATGGATATTACCAATGGCTTTCGTTATGGCCATTACCAAGATTTAATAGGGTTGGGGCGGAGAATTTGTAACTGAGACCCCTTCTGAAACGTCTCTGATTCATTCCTATTAGTGCCGTTTAAGTTTATAGAGGGCGCCATGAGTTTTATGTAGTAATTTCTACTCAGTTTTCAGCCTAAAATTAAACTAAACGAAACGAAACTAGCTCGTATTTAATTATTATTTAGTTTAGCTTAGTTGTAATTTAGTTTACTTAGGTTTGGGCTGAAAATGAACCAGATGGAACGTGGGGCTCCCTCTGAAAATTCGGATGGAACTAATGGGAATGAATGTAACACGTTTCATTAGGGACTTTTTAGAGTTACAAATTCTTCTCCCTAACCCTATAAATTTTTGCTATCACTAATGGCCTGAGTTATGGCTATTACTAATGGCCTGCATTAGTTATTTATACATGATAATTGTTGCCTGAACAAGAGATTCGGTGCGTCTTTCGACTCGAGAAAACCCCTTTAACAAGAACTGGTCGATGCTGGCGATGGCGGAAAACCTTACATCGGTCGAAAGAACATCTCGTCTTTCCATCTGTAGAAGAGAATGGGCTTCCAGAGACAAGCCGGCTGCCGTCTTAAATGTCTCCCGGCTCCCAGCAAGCAATCTGGGACCATACACGCGGCACTGGCTCGAATATATACCCGAGCCCGACCGGGGACCCGAGTTGAGTTTCGATTGAGCACAGACGATCGCTTCTGTATCATAATCTTCAGCCGTGGGTTCTTCTCTACAGAAAAGAAGGGCGCCGCTCGCCAGCCTGGTCGATATCAACTCGGTGGGGCCCCGTATACCTTTTCTCTTTCTCTCTCTCGCGACTCCAAACCCGTTTCGGAAGTATCACACAATTTCGATCGGCAATCACATTCACGAAGAAAAGAGAAAAAGAAAAGGTCAAAGTCACAAAGAATCAGCATCGAGTTGGTGTCTCCGGCTCTGTAAATCTCACACGGCATAGAAAATTGATATTGCTCGTGTACGTGCGCTTGCCTCGTGCTCCGTCAGTCCTCCCACCTTTCTTTTGGCGACGCTGCGTCTCGTTGAAGAAGTTGTCGTAAGAATAACGTATGACAAAAGAAAACTTTGCGGGACTTGGAGTTTACAAATTCATGCACATCCCCCATAGGTGCCATTCCCCATTTTACAACGTTCCTTACGAGAATAAAATAGTATATACAGAAACACTCACGACACTGGTGAGATAGTTTCGTTAAAATTAAGCCAGTTAAAGTGGCACTATCACCGACTAAAAATATGCGGCGTGAAGACTGGCATCTAGCGGCAGCGATATTGGTAACCTTTAACAGCTTCCTCCCAGGTGCACGAGGGCGTACCACATATTCATTGAATAATTAAGGAGGCTCGTTGCTCGTTTCTTTCGTTAAAAGAAATGGCATTGTGCATTCCTTCGGTTGATGCAAGCAAATGCTAGATAGTACTAAACCATGCGCAATGGCTGTTTGCCGTAACGTCACCATGAGTTAGCCAATGATGAACGAGAACAACGGTTGTTTGGCCGTCTGATTGGACTAGCCCAGTCATGTGATATGCACGTCACAGCAAACAGCCATGGCGCGTGGTATAGGTAGAGCAGCTAGCTGTTGCCAGATTCTGCAGACTTTCAACCGGTGATAGTGCCACTTTAAAGGTGCCTATTCACCGAATGACAGGCTACAGCATGTCAAGTGACGTGCTGTAGCCTGTCATTCGGTGAATAGGCACCTTTAAAGGCTCGACA
>JAHWFP010027952.1:34830-46825 GCA_023313725.1 Lithobius niger
ACCCAGGGCGGGTGCCTATCCGTTTGGGTTTCTCCCGCAGGGTTCTACTAAACTCCACTGAAAGCTGATTGGTCGACGGCAAAGATCTGGAAGAACGTTGATGGCCGGAGGCATTCCCTGCTGGGTTAGCACGCGCCATCGCTCGCGGCTTAATTAAGAAGCAAAGCTAGTACGAACTCGGGAGACGATTCAGAAGAAAATCATCAGTGCCAACCACTTAATAAAAACAGCCTTAAAGCGATTCTTTTTTTTTTCTCGGCCAGGGAAACGAGAGTGGAATTCGAATCGGAAGTGGACGTCTTTATCGAAGATGGCGTATCTTAGTATCAAACCTAGAAACAAACTACTCGCCGTTATTGTTTTTGTTTTAATTTCCGCAGAGTCTCATTGTCAGAAATGGGAACACCAGTCCTAGCTTGCCTGTAAAAACACGGGAGAACAACCTGTCGGGCCTAAACCAGGGCGTATGCTTCTTTTCCATCTAGCGATTTAGCGAAACACGAGTATGATGTAAAGTCAACATCAAAATTACACATTGCACAGTGTTACACATGACATCAATCACGTTGGTGGAAATACAGTTTTACTTTTTAATCGTACACCGTGCTCTTGTTTTGCTATACCACTTTTCAGAAAAAGAAACGTATACAGTACCCTGTTCTTGTACGCATGTTCAAAAATGGGGTGTAACACGCTACAGTACGTGTGTTCGATTCAAGCCATCTTTCAAAAAATTGTGATGCTTGTATAACATCTCTCACACATAAATTGTGGTTTTTGATAGAGCGGTTCATTATTTATTTAAAAAAAAAATCTGTTTGTTTGCATTGCATCGAAAATACATGCCATTTCCACCATGGTAGAACCACAGGAAGCGTGCAGTAAGCTTTATTTTAATATTTTATTCGCGAATTTTCAGATGTGGGCTATAGCTTATTTTTTTACCAAACAAAAAACACTTTGTTGTGGAACACAGTATTTTTGTTTTAAAGCTCGAGTCAGCCATGTTCAGAATGCAAATGTTCCACATTGCATAAAAGTCTGTCTTTAGATACAAGTTTTTAGTTATGATACACATCTAACAAGGGGTCTAACAAAGGCTTGACTAGTATGCTTGATTTGCTGATTTATCTTTTATTTGCTGGCTTACTTTGATCTATTGATTTACCCTTGATGTAATGATTTATCTTTGATTTACAGTGATTTACAAGTGACTTACTGAATGGTGTTGATTTCCTGATTTAAAGTAAAACTAAACCCTCCCATCTTAAATTTCAGTATCGTTAATTAAGACACTTAAAATACATGTGAGAGGGACGAAAGCCACTCAGGTTTTATAGTTATTACGTAGTAATGTGTCTAAATCTTCATTCTAGCAGACGAATTCTTCGTTCGTGCGGTCAACAAATTCAAGTCTCGTTCGCGTGACGTCACACTTCATCACCTGTTGGCGCATGCGCCCAGGCAAGAGATCGCTGGGCATCGCAGATTCTTTTCAAATGAAACGCGTGCCCCCTAGTCTGCCTCTCCCTCCCCACAAGCAACAAGTGGACACGGTCCAATTGCTTATCTGCCCAGCATTTCGCGTAGAGTGGATTACCGCCTAGCTGAACGAACTTTCACGAGTCTTTGTAGGGTCCTGAGTCACGGTAGGGTACGTTCTTGCATACTTTAATTTAATAAATCACGCAGAGATTGAATTTGGTTCGCGCTGCTATGGTCAGCGCGGTCCGGTCTCGCAGCCGCCATGTTAGAAGCACAACCTGGCGCGCTATGATGACGTCATTCCTCCAAGGTCCAAGGTGATGATGTGTGACGTCAGTACCATGCGAGGAAATCGCGTTCGCTGTCTCTCGCTGTGGAAACATCAAACTTAGATTTTAAATTAACGATTGCGTAATTAATACGAATGTTAGAAACTTCGCGCAACTTGCATCTAGTTTTTTTCGTACTTAACTAACAAAAGTGAAATTTAAGATGGAAGGGTTTAGTTTTCCTTTAAGGTGATTTATGGATTCGAGTTGATTTACATTTACACCTGATTTCATGATTTACTGATTTACAATCCATTTCCAAACCAAACGATCGTACCAAAATGAATGAGATCGCCGTTTGCTTGCACTTGATTTACCTCATAACTCTTATTGTGATCGAAATTCGGAGTGTCTTCATGCTGATTTCTGTGGGCCTATTAGAGGTAGACTGTATCTCATTGTCATAACGTGCATAATCTACGTGGTTTAAAATGTTTTGTATAACTAGCGGAAATACCATAACTCCGTTGCGTAGGTTGTTCAATTACGAAGGACCTCCCCTCAAGTTTTCATTATTGAGAATGGCCCTTAGTGGACTTCAAATGGGTTCACGAAATTCACGACTCAAAATGGTATTAATGACGTATGTAGTGCTCCATTATCATCGTTCATTCAGTGGGGTGGTGGAGAATCTTATAAAAACCTTTAAGCATTTTGTTAAGGCTGAGTTGTTGTTGGGGAAGGTAGGCACTCACGAGCAGGCCTTGAGATTCCTACTGGTCTACCGCATTATGCCACATACCACAACTGTGTCCCATCTTGTAAAGTACTGAAAGGTCGTACTCTTCGAAGTGTGATAGATCTTTTGAAACCTAATTTGAGGTTGAACAGAAACGACAGTTACATTATGCCTACTTTGGTATTAATGGGTAAGCCAAAATTTCTGCCGAGCAAATCGTTCAGACCAGAGATTTTTGGCCGTGATCCGCTCATCGCTGGAGGAAATGAGAGCTGCTGTCATGTGACGGTCACAGTATTTACACGGCTTCCTGCCAGATGGGAGTACCCAATAACATTACGTTGCAATAACGCTGACTGTTGACAGTGTCATCTACTAATCCCATTGCCATTCAAGTAGCCGTACTGTCAGTCTTCCTTCGGCAACTTCCTTTTCACGTCATAGTCTAGGAGGAGAACACCATTTGTCTTCCATGCCGCATCTGGTTCTGCATTTTCTGCCCAGGGATTTGGCAAGAAGTAACAGGGAAGTCTCTGCTAGTCCTGTTGTGGGGCTCTCCACTTTATGCCTTGTAGTGGGCCCAACAATCCGTTAATGGTAGTTCTGTAGTAGGGAGAAGTTCCAGTCCTGTAAGGGGAAATCCTGCTCCTTCTCCCACTAAACGCCATCCGCTAGTTTACGTGAGTCATCCAAAACGTGTGCGTCGGGGCCCTAATGTTTGGAACTGAGTGGGGGAGGGGGGTTTATACCTGATATTTTTCATTGTTGGTCTTAGTTTCTTTTCAATGTTTTGTTATATTGCCATTATGTCACCCTCAGAATAAACTATAAGTGGCTGAGGGATGATTTATACTTTTTTTGAGTTATAATGTTTAGCCATACTCAGGGCATCCCAGAGGTCTGATGGGGCCTACGCAAGTTTTTTTTTTTATGGATCCTGCCCTCATCACACGTTTCATGGGCAATCTGAGGAACATTTTTTTTCTTTTGTGATTGTGACCTTTGTGACTATTTAACTGGTCTCTCTTCCAATATTCGAAACGCTGCATTATTTCAGAGGGTTTAGATTCGAGGTTATCATGAGCTTACATAAGTCTTAACTCATAGTGTTAGGTCAGGTTGAACTACACAAAGATTTTAATAATTGATAATGCTCAGCACCAGTATTTGCTAACAGGAATGAAACATGTTTAGTCTCAGCTACTTCATTAGCTACAAAACAAAAAAACGAAATGCAGCTAGAAGCCATTTTAAGCTGTAATTAATATAAATAATATTAATATTTAACAAACCTAGAGCATTCATGAAAGCTTTCATTCACAGCTCTTAACTTCAGGCAAGCCGTACGCATTCCTGCCGTCATGCCACGCCCACATCTCCTAATTCAGAAGCCATGACAGACACACCCATGCAAACAATCAGCTCTTGACACTCCTCAGTGCGACTTCACAGTACACTATCTCTCCGACCTCAAATTTCGGAAGCCATAAGGCATCACGAAGTACACTCTAGCTATAATAATATTTGGAGCAAAACATTTGACATTAAATGTACATTCCTGCTTCTTTTGTAACAGCCAGGCGCAGATTTCAATCCGCGCATGTATTTTATCGCATCGTTTCGCAAGATTCGGCGTAGTAATACAAGGCCAACTCAGATAATAGATGCGTTCCTCGCAGCGAGAAATGTAGCTAGTATTTCAGTTGGCCTTGGGCTTAGTAAACGAAACATCATGGACGCAAAAATTGTGTCGTCAAGCCGGAAAGATCTTCGTTTTTTTTACGTCACACTTTATAATTTGTTAGACTAGCATCATGTAATTTTTCTTCTGCGATCTATTGGCATAAATAATTTAAATTTTTTGACAGCATTGATAGTCTTTTACATTTTTGATCTCATGGTAATGATTAGCAAACGATTAAAAATTAGTACATGCACCCACACAGATGAAACGTCATGGTTATTGCAAGGTAAATATTACCACGATGCTATTAAATTACTTCCCAATATTCAACAGAAAATTTCCTAGACGCCACATTTTAAAATGAATTTTCAGCAATAGATTGACTAAAGAGAAGTAAATAGACCTTTGGGAACGTACTTTATGTGGAAGATCGAGAAAAATGGCGTTGGGAGAAATGAACCTTTAACTGGATTACCAACTTCTAATTTAATAAGTATATATGTGACCATTTGTTTATCGCTGAACACAACCCGGCTTGATCGTCACTCACATTCGAGATACCCATCCAGTTCTTACTTGTGGAAAAGTTCAAAATCCTACATCGCCATTTCCTGGGGCGTTTCTTTCTAGGGGTGTTTTTGTTGTGGTGGCGTTTTTTTTCCCGGGAGGGTTTTGTTGGGGGCGTTTTGTCGGGGGCGTTTTGTCGGGGGCGTTTTGTCGGGGGCGTTTTTTCCTGAGTTCCGGTTCGTTGCCTTGGCTTGATTTTCACCAGGTTGGGAACGAGTTTCATGCCGAGAACAAAGTACTAGGTATAGGGCTTTGTTGTCATTATTTTCTGTTTTAGGTTATTTGTGCCAGATCGCATTTCACCGGCTAGAGCACGTGTTTCCCGCACTGAGCCAAGTTTGGTGTGTATATATATATATGATTGAAGTCCTCTCCCCAGCAAAACTAAAACTATTAATATCTCCGTTTCTATTCAATATATTTCGACCAAATTTGGCCAGATAGTAGATAGCAACTTTCCCAAACTTTACACCAACTTTTATGCAATTCCGTGCAAGAGTAAACGTAGGGGGCCACACGTAAATTTGAAAACTGTTCACTTCTTCTTATTGTTGTTGTTCTGATTCTGCTTCTTCTTGGCTGACACGGTTTCAGAAAAAACTACTGCACCTATCTAAAATCTGAAACATGATCTGAGCCAGAAATTTCTCTGGGCTTCAACCTTACAGGCACCACTTTTTCAATTGGTCGATCCATTCCGAAGTTACGGGACCCTAAACGATCATTTTGATTGTTTTACATTGTTTTAACCATTGTATTTAGGGAACAATACCACTTAGGAAATTCCAGATCCATTCTTCGTGCATGCAACAATCGACTGCGTGCATAAACATTTATAGCGCGGCACCATAGCCGTAAAAAAGGTACACGGATTACAAACAAAAACCTCAAGTGTGCCGTAAAAAAAAAGGGTTATATGATTGAAGTTTCATTTTATTTGTTAAAATGTACACGGATAAAAATTGGTGATTTTTAATTGAAATAATCAAATGTACAATTCAGTAAATTGCATCTGTTTAAGTGCTGTTGTGCTTTACCAATCATATACGTTACTTAAACACTGAATCGGTCCCTTCCTAAACGACCAAACAGAGCGAACCAAACACACCAGTGTTGGTGGCAGTTTGGCTCATTCCCTGTTAATAGCCGTGTTGATGCGGCTTGATTGACGTCAACATCGTCAGCGATGAATCTGTTACGTCAAAACTGTTCCCTCGCGCATGCTCAAACCTCCACCCCAGCAAACCACCTCCCTGAGATGGTTCGCAGTTTGGCATTGCTCTCGCCGGGTCACATCTATTAGTCAATCCTGGTCAAACCCATTAGCCAGGTCTGGTTGCGGTGAAGGTATGACGTATCGAATACTTTGCTGAGCTTGTTGAGCTGTGTTTTAGTTTAGGAAGATATACTGAAGGTGCTGATGCAACATCACTGCGCACGCGCGAGGCCAAGTTTGGAGCCAAAACTGTCTCTAACAGTGGTGCGTTCTGTTCGCTCTGTTCGGTGGTTTAGGAAGGTACTGAATGTATGATTCAACAAGAGGCATGCAACGGGCAATGCCAACTGGGACTAAGATTCGTACTAGCTCGAGCCTCGCTCGCTCATAATGTCTTGTGTTGACTTTAGCCAGGGCGGAAAATGTCCTTGGTGGCCGAAAAGTGCTACTAATTCTGCTATACAAATGCTAAATTCTGCCACAAAAAATGCTACACAATTGAAAATGCTACCAATTATGCTACACCTTAGTTTTTAAGTTGAAAAATGCTACCGTAGCAGAATTATGCTACGTCTGGTAACATTGATTACAAACAAACAAGCGGCTACAGCTACTACCTAATCGCATCCGGTCTTCTGTACAGTTCTGCCACTACCAATGGTGAGGCGCACACCTCTATCACGCATCGCAACAGCAATCTCTACTATATAATCTAAAAGCAGTAACCATCAGGATTGCCCATTAAAAATGTGTTAGTTTTTAAGCTTATTTTACATTTTGGGCGTAATTGTCAGCATTTAGGCCTAATTTACAACTTTAATTTCGTAAGTAGCAACTAACGGAGATTTGGATTGTATACAGTAAGCTTATTCATTTTTACAACACGGTATGCCTCCGGGTATACAGTTACAGCGTTACAACGTAACGCGCAACGTAGCCTATATAGATCAGTGGTAGTAGGGAAGGGACAGGAGAAACGCTGTTGAGAAAGCCAGCAGCGACTCGTAGCAACTTGACGTTGCCATGGTAACGTAATTTTAGGCCTAATTTTTTTAACGGCAGTTTTAGTTTCGTAAGTAGCATATAGGCCTAATGGAGAATTTGGTTCGACCGTAAAGCCCTCTCCAGACAGAAGAAAATTTCGTGCGAAGCGATGCGTAACTACACGCCTACAAGGTCAATATTGCTAAAATCGTATGGTTGGTGTTGCGTTTAAGGACACACATGGAAGTCTTTTTTACACCATACAGAGACGCCGTGCAGCCGCGAGCAGCTAGTCTGGTTAGGGCTTTAGCCTATTCATTCATGCAACAATGCGACAAGACTCTTTTAAACGAAGCTAAAATGTTTTTGTTTTTACGGCTGCGTTAACACAAATCCTTAATTTCAATTCGACGATGAAATGTTATTATTTAATTTAGTTACGTCGAAGAGGTCTATTAAATATAAGGAGGTAACGATGTTTTAATTTTCCATGTTATTTAACTAACTTTTGAGACTGAATCTAACGTTGTAAACAGTGGTCGTCTCTATCTGGTACCGTTGCGAAGTTGAAAAAAGCGACCGACGGACGGACGGACAAAGTCGTTGCAATAATCTTCTCAGCTGGTACAAAAGACTAAAACGTGAAGTGTGCCGTAAAAAAAGGGGGTTATACGATTGAAGTTACACTTTATGCCTACTTGTTAAAAGGTACACGGATAAAAAATTGATGATTTTTAATTGAAATAATCAAAGGTACAGTTGAGAAAATTACATCTGTTTAAGTGCTGTTGTGCTTTACCAATCATATATTTGAAACGTAAAGCACAACAGCACTTAACAGATGCAATTTTCTCAACTATACATTTGATTATTTCAAATGGTTAGTTTTCATTGCAGGGTAGATTAACGTGTTAGGTTAGTTGAATATACATTTGTTTAAAAAAAAAGGTTTAAATTCTCTGGTGAAAATCCGGTTACTCCAACAAATTCATTGGTAAAATATGGTACTACCTCAACCTTCCGCTTAAGCATTTGCACGGCTTTCCTTAAGTAATTAACATTAGCGTTAACCCCCGAGTGTCACCAGATTATTTGCATTTAAATGCAATTTCTTTCAGTCTACATGCAACATCACGATTTGCATGCGAAATTATTTTTAGATCTAACTACTGCTGGCCGAAAGAAGACCAAGAAGAAACACAGTAACTATCTTTAGATTTAAGTTTAAAATTCTTCGGAGTCTGCTTAAAAATCAGACTCAATTAAAAATCACCCATTTTTATCCGTGTTCCTTTTAACAAGTAAAGTGTAACTTCAATCATATAACTCCTTTTTTTACGGCACACTTGACGTTTTTGTTTGTAATTTTTTTTTAATTTTGAAATGAATTAGTTTGAAAATTTAATGTCTAAGTTGTAGAAAAACACTTCAAATTCACGCAAATTTTTTTAGAATTTAGCTAGCTTACAAAGCGACCCTCCGGCGGCCCCCCCCCCTCCCCCCCTCCACCACACACTACAGGAGACCCCTCTTTCAAATCAAATGTTTTTAAAAATTGAAATTAATTCCTATGTATGAAAATTGCATCTGTTATGTTGCTGGAAAACGTTGTAAATTCACTTAGATTTCTTAAAAATATGCTTGCGGCGGCTATTTCTCAGTGGGTGTGGCCTGAACGTTGAACGCGACGGGCAAATTTTGCTTCTCTGAATACTGCCCTTTTCCTCCCATCCTCTGCTTCCCCTTTCCCATCCTCCTTTCCTCCCATCATCTCAAAACAAAATGTACCTTGTAGGTTCAGTTAATGCGTAATAATATATTTAATGGTAACAGACCCATTGCCCCCCCCCCCCCCATCTCTTTATTTTCTAAAGAACAGGGCTAACAGACGCACTGCCCCACATATGGACATTCTCCGTTCTGGCTTCCTCCCCCTTCCCTCCCCGTTTTTTACTTTAGCTTGGGCGATCCGTATCGCGTGAAAAATAACTGTCCTTCGTGCGTGACGTCATTTAAGGCCTTCGCGTACTAGGCGGCCAAGTCGCGCGACCAGTTCGCTGCGGCCAATGAGAATGATAACGGGGATACCGGGTAGTGTGCAGGGGAAGACAGAGCGACCGTACTCGCTCCGTGTTCATTTTTCACCACGTGATCGAGAATTATCAATGAAAACGGATGTGGTCGCGCAGCACGTGGCCGTGTTTTTGGGCCGCGACGACCAATTGCCGCACGACTGGCCTCCCAGTGTGCGGGGGCCCTTAAGACTTGCCGCTAAGATGCCCGCGTAGAGCAAATTGCTACGCACAACGTACCACTTTCAACTTCTGGGGGCAAAGAATTGACATGCTCGCCCGTTTTCATTGTTGTTCGGGGGTTCTTGTCGTCGTTTTAGCTTGTTGAGGGTTGTCTTCGTTTTTCCTATGAGACTTTGTAAGAAAGTAAGTTTATTCATCCGACATAAATTACAAAATTAAGCACAAAAGCAAACACTGATTCCACAAGAGCTGATGCTTGCGTGTAGTTTGAGAGCAGCAGACAAAGAAAAACAATTAAACTGGCACTTTTGCAAACAAATGTAAAAGTTAGGCACCAAAAATAAAACAACATCGAAATAAACAAAAAATACATCGAGATAAATATATACAAACACAACAAATTTATGAAAAGGGAGATAAAATCAGAATACAAAGAGGAGTGAAATACATAAATCAATCTCAAAGAATACTCGAGTAAACCAAAAACAAAACAAAATTAGTCAAATACGTAGTAATAAATTGCAGAACCAACAAATAAGAAAAAGACACAGAAAGCTGCAAAACATCAAAGTTTGTAAGAAAGGTAATGTTACGTTCAGCTCACAATGCTAAACAGGCTTTCTAGACTATTTCTGTCCAGATTAATCAACCACCCAAACAGATGTATCTGAAACGTGTGCTGGTTAGTAATTTCTTTGATGTTAACAGGCAGTTTATTGTAAAATTTGCTGCCAAGTATATTTTACATTTGTGTAGTTGTTCTTTAGAAACTTTTCGTAGCATAACGTAAAAAAGTGATTCATTTCTAGTGTGATAATTTGTGACAAGGCAAGTGAGAAGGTGAGAACCTTTTTTCCTAAAATTTAACAAAGTTCTGAACACGAGGTGTGAATGGGCAGGATATTGAGCTGTTGATAAATTGGGAGAGAGTGATCCCGTTGCTTCTTAAATGTCATCGCTGTAACAATTTTGTTTTGAAGCTTGACGACTGGATCTACAGCATTCATGTAAGTGCCACCCCAACTGATGAGTGAATACTGCAAGATAGACTGACCCAAAGCGTAATACATCATTTTGAGCATTTTGACTGAAACAAGTTTTCTAATATAATACGTCTTACATAGAAGTGCACGCAACCTAGGTATTTAACTTCGTTTGTTTTTCTGATCTGTGGGCAGTAACAACTTGGCAGGTCTCGATTGCATATATGCAATGTCAGAGTAGCGTTGTCAGGTTCGTTAGTTTTTGTAAGTGAGAACTGCCAAAAATATAACTTTTAGTGACGTTCAGTGTTAAAAGACTTTGCCTTATAATGTAAATGTTGTAACCGCTGCAGTTATTAAGTGCTACAATGGCTAGTCTAGAAGGGTGTTTGTTCCTTCATTGGGGCATATGTGATGTGTAAAATGTCCGGAGTCTCTGTTGTATTCCTTAGCGTATGCACCACCAGTTGACGCAGCTCATACAGAGGGCAAGTCGCAATTGAATGTACTTCTCTGCAACCCCATTTCTTTGTTTCCACCAGCAGTAAATAATCTGTGGTGTCCAGTATTCCTACTCCGTCACGTAAGTCCATAGTGGTGGTGGTCATTTTGTTTACCAGACACCGTCCATTGGAAATTAGCCAACAGCCAAAATTATACACTAGAAATAACGTAGTACAGTAAGCCACCTTTATGCACTTACGTAAAATGCAGTTTGTCTTCCCTCTCCATTGCCTATGGCCGAGCAGATTTAGGTCGAATGGAGTCCTGGTCACGGTTGTGACCTTAATAACGGGTTCAGTGAGCTATTTTTATGCCAGTGAAGGACGTGGCCATATCGATTAAGACGCTATGCAAGGGTCTGGGGCGAACTGGGTAACCGGTTCGAATCCGGGTCATGCCACTCCGACGAAACGTAAGTGCATAAAGATGGCTTACTGAACTACGTTATTTCTAGTGTATAATTTTCGCTGTTGGCTAATTTCCAATATTCCTTAATATTATTTACAGCGATTTATGTCTATTTATTAGACACCGTCCATGTTAGAAATAGGTTCTTTTCCCCCACAAGAATAAGAATCGATATCGGATATATTTTTTGGATCAGGTTTCCGAGTTCCACATCCGTACATAGGCTCCCGCGACAGTTGATTTTGGGCCTTTCCGAAGTCTTCTACGCTTGCCACGGCAATTTCACACACACACACGTCCGGAATTCGGTCTTCATTTTCGGCCGGCATAAATGTTATCGGTGGCTCGGGCGGCGCATATTGAATTGGCGTATATTCCCGAGCTCCAAACCAGGTTGGTCGAACAGTGCCTGCATGGGAGGGTATGTCAGAAACCATGCGGAAAAATGCTCGGGTGATTTTAACTCCCTTATTGCTTTGAATTGGTTTGTCTGGACATCATCCTACGACTCTTCGTTCTGTTTGTGTTTCTACGCCTCTATACGAACACGTGTGTGGTCAGTATACATACCGTGAAATCTGAAATAAAATGGTATTAAGTGTAACAACTCGTGTTAACGCAATGTGATGAACTTAGGTTTGTGAAATAATTAATGTTTCATCTATGAGTTAAAATGCTGGAGTTTTATAATTTTTTTTTAGATTTCGATGTAATAAATATTGTCGTCGGAATACATAAAAATCACCATGTGCAGTTTCTGCATTGTAATAGCAACATGAAAATGCGATGCTGGTAGTTTGTGCAGGTTTGTATTTGGGGTAGTTTCTTGTCTTTTATTTGAGCTAAATTAATTGAACCAAACCACTCTTTCGTTTTATGCCGGTATGTGTTGGCTCTTTTC